>MINK01032186.1:436-12065 GCA_001735545.1 Phormia regina
ATGAAGCAGATAACATCAACAATATCTAGTGTCAGATTACAAATAACCTGAACAAAATATCTCAACCCAAGCAATCACAGGAAGTCATTACATAATACTCTGCATATACATACATATACCCAGAAAATGTTCCATCAGCATATTAAATGATAAGTAAATGCAATTGAAAATAAAGCATAATACTCAAGTCTATAAGAATATATATATGTATACTCAAAGATCAACAATTATATACAACTATTTTTTTGTGAATAAGGCTGTAAATATCTACCAGCGTAAAATAACAGAAACACATTTGGTGAAAATTATAAACAAATGTTCAAAATCAATCAAAAAATTTTAAGTATTCCCATATATTTTTAAAAGTATAATTTAAAATTATATCTAAAATATTCTTTTTATTTTCTTTCTTATTTATTACAGAATGATTTATCATATTTCTTTGGTTTTATGGTAGTGATTTTAAGATTTTTCACCATAACCGGTAAACACACCACTTTGAAAATGTTAATGTTAACTGTTGGTGTATCGGTTTGTAAATCATTCTTTATTATATTTGGAATGTTTTTATTGGTATTTTTCTATGCTTTAGCCGGCACCATATTATTTGGTAAGTAATTTAATTTTAACATTAATATATTATGTATTATTTTTATATTAAAATATTATTTTTTATTTTTTAATTTAAAGGAACTGTTAAATATGGTGAAGGTATTGGTCGTCGGGCTAATTTTGGTTCACCTGTTACAGGTGTTGCTATGTTATTTCGTATTGTTACTGGTGAAGATTGGAATAAAATTATGCATGATTGTATGGTACAACCTCCATATTGTACACCGGGAAATAATTATTGGGAAACGGATTGTGGTGAGTATTGAAAAATTTAGTTGAAAATATATTAGTTTATTATTTTGTATATAAAAATCATCGGGAAATAATCATTTTAGAAACTTTTATTGCAACAAAAATTATAAAATGTAACTACTCATTATACTAGTATCTATAAAGTCATATTTTCTTAAGAAAATATATTAATGTTTGTTAAACTTATTCAATCTGGAACTTACCTAAAATATTATCTGTTTATTATGTAAAAATTACAGTTAGTTGGTCCCATGGGCTTACGACTGACAAAGTACTCGTTATTATTATTAAAAATCTGCAATTAAAAAAAAACAATTTTTGTTAAATTTAAACTTAAACAGATATGCTTTTAATAATTTTATATTCATTTATTTCAGGCAATTTCACCGCTAGTCTTATATATTTCTGTACATTCTATGTAATAATCACTTATATCGTATTAAATCTATTAGTGGGTTAGTAGTAATCAATTATAAAATTTATAAATTCCATAAAAAAGTGCTCATTGTTCTTTTATCCCCCCAGCTATTATCATGGAAAACTTTTCATTATTTTATTCGAATGAAGAAGATGCCTTATTATCCTATGCGGATATACGTAATTTTCAAAATACCTGGAATATAGTTGATAGTCACCAGCGTGGTGTAATACCAGTGCGTCGTGTTAAATTTATATTACGTTTACTGAAGGGACGCTTAGAATGTGATCCACAAAAGGATCGTTTATTGTTCAAATATATGTGTTATGAATTGGATAAATTGCATAATGGCGAAGATGTTACTTTTCATGATGTTATTAAGTATGTATTAATTAATCATATTTAATTTTTATCTCTTATTATTAATTTATTAATGGGTTTTTACATTTTAGTATGCTTTCGTATCGTTCAGTGGATATACGAAAAGCTTTGCAGCTAGAAGAATTATTAGCACGTGAAGAGTTTGAATATTTAGTAGAGGAAGAAGTAGCTAAAATGACCATAAGAAATTGGTTGGAGGCTTGTTTAAAGAAAATAAGATCACAAAATGCTTATGTAAGTAAAAACTGAACGTAAAATTAAATAGTTAATTGATTAAGCATCAATTCTAATTAATCAAAATTCTGTTTGGTTTTTTATCATTTTGTTTAATCAAATGTTAATAATTTTATTCAAAATTCTAAATAGGTCTACGTTTTTTAAAGAAAAGCCCTTGCTACCAAATTCAAAAGTATCCAAATTAAAATTGAAATTTATCTAGGATTTTTTGGAAATTGTAAAAAGTTTTAATTTTCTAGGATTTTTTCGTAAGGTATTCTTTTCCAGGACAGCTTTTAGGCGAGATTTCATAGATTCAACCAATACTTTTGTATAATTAGGACTAATTTTGCCCCATTCCTCTAGCAATACACGTTTCAGATCTGAAACATTACAAATATGGTGATTCCGAATTTTATTTTCTAGCACTGACCACAGGTTCTCTATGATATTAAGGTCTGGGCTGTAAGCAGTTTATCTGGGCAGTTCCAGATAAACCAATTCTTCACAATAGCCGATGTATGCTTGGGATCATTATCTTTGTAAAACCTAAATTAATCCCTAATGCCAAGCTTCTCCGCACTTTTTAGTAGATTTTCTTTAAAATTTCCGACTCCTGAATACGACATACATCCCCAAACCATTACGGTGCCTCCGACATGTTCAAGAGTACTACGCAAATTACGTGGATTTAGGGATTTGCCATCTGATCTAAACAGGTTAAAATTGCTTTCATCAGCAAAAATAACTGCTTCCAGAATGAAATATTTAGATGCTCTCGAGAAAATTCTATTCTACGTTTTCTGTTTGTGGCACTGATCAATGGCTTGTTTCGGACAGTCCGGCGATGAAAATTTGCTTCTCGTAAAACTCCTCGAATAGTTTCTGGATTGGAAGCCTTACCTAAGTAATTTTCAGCATCAACTGCCGACGTTGGAGCACTAATATTGGGGTTTTTCCTTAACTTTTCGTACGATCCACCGCTTATCTGTGTGGATAAATATCTTATTGGGTGCTACCTAACCTTGTTTTCAATTCTATTTTCCTTGACAAGACAATGTGATGAACTGTTGAAGGACTTAATGCGACAATTTCTGAAATTTTTCGTTAGCTTTTTCGTTCCTTATAATGTCGAATTACATCATCCCGCTTTTCAATAGATGTTCGTTTTCCCATGTTAAAAAAATTCGAATAGAAATTATAAATTTAAACTCTTCTGTTCAAATATCTACACCAAAAATATGTAATATTAGTACGTTATTACTGTTCTATCTCATATTACTATGCTCTGAGTTGATTTTTATGGAGTTTGGTTTTTTAATGGGACAATTGCTTTCATATGGAATGTGAGTTTTTTTCTCTTAAATGTAATAAAATTGTACATACATATATACATTTTTCGCAAAAATTACTAACTGCATCAAATAAGCTGTGAGCGATTGTATATTTAATAAATTTATTGTTCCAAAATTTCGATTGACCTTTCTCAATTTGTAATGTCCAAAGCTTACGAGCTGATTTGAATTTGTAAATAAAATCACACTTTTTTAACAAAATTTTTCAAGATACAGTTTTATCCATAAAATTTAGTTTAGTTTTAGAACATATTTTTTCGATTTTTAGCGGTTTGTAGATTTTTTGTTATTGTACTTTTTGGCTATTTGTTATTTTACCGTTTTATCGTCTTAACATTTTGTCCCTTTTGAAAAATTTTTTATTTTTGTTTGGATTTTTTCGTTTTTAAATGCTATGTTATGTTATATTATGGTTTTTAACACTTTCCCGTTTGGCTTTTTTATAATAATTTTGGCTGATTTTCTTTCGATTTGACTTTTTTTTATTTCTTACAATATTATTTTTCAATATAAGAAAAATTTTAAAATAAACATGTTACTTCAATAAAAATCATAAAAATATTTTACTATAAAAATATAAAAGTGAAAATAACTTTTCTGATATATTTTGTGCAAAAACTAGGGAATTTTTTCATTAAGCAGATCTGTTATATTATTATATTGGAAAATATTGTATAACAAAATTATGTTTTATTTATAATAAACATTTTTAGGGAAGTAGTAGAGAAGTTCCCCAGCTATAATTCAGATTTAAAAAAATGTAATATCAAAATTTAGTATAATATAAATATATTAATATTTCTCAGGTATTAATATTTTTGTTATGTAATATTGTTATTTTGGCAAAAAATAAAAAATAAATAAAATAAAATTATTATAATCATTTTTTTTAAATTTAAAAATTAAAAAAATAATAACATATTTTTTAATTTGTGCATACCTTTTTTCTTTTCCTCTCCTCCTCTATTTAAGAAACAGCAAAACTCTTTGATAGCTGGCTTGAGAGCGACCAATGAACAACCTATTTTACGTCCAAGTTCACAAGAAGATAAAACTCCTACTGCTACTGGTGATAAATCAGCTATTGCCACTATAAGTGGTGCTGTCGCTGCGACTTGTCCTCCTACTAGTGATGCGTTTTCTCCTACCTTTAGCTCTACAGAAAATGAGGGAAATGATGTAAGCACTAGTGCAGTAGTTTCTACACCAGCACCCACTGAAACCTCTACAACACAAGCCACACAACGTGTCATATCCGCTACTAAACGTGGTTATGCTTTAAATCGTTCTGATTCAACAGGAAGTTCAGCGGGTCGTAAATTTCTAGCACCAACATCATCAGATCCTCAACAACGTTCTACGCTAAGTGATAAGGAACGTTTGTATATAGCAAATCAGCAAAAGAAAAAAAATTCTATGACTACCAGTACTTTACCGGTGACAGTTGCTACGGCTGCCATTCCTGGAGCTGGTCACAAAAAGAATAGCTTCTTTGCCGGTGATATGTCGCAATTTCATTACCCAGTTATTAATCACTTCGAGCATGGTAATTTACAACAAGGTTTGGGTAGCCCTTCAGGATTAATGCCTCACATTATACCGGGTACCAAGTTATTACCTTTTAATAACCAAGCAAATGCTGTTTATGAAGTTCATGATTGGTGGCAAGAACAAGTTTTATGTACTCAAGCAAGTGATGACGATGATGATGATGAGAAGTAGCAAATCAATTTTTATAATGGTCTAGTTATTTAAGTATTTATGTAGTTTAAATAGAAAATAAAATACTATGTGCTAAATTAACTATTGTCAATGTCAAATACTGTTATAATAAATAAAAATGGAATAGTTTTATTTTAGATTAGTTTAATATAAAATAAATTAAATATTCATTGTTAATAAAAATTAAACTTTGTAAAAAAAATTGTTTAAATATGAAAAAAAAAAACTCAAAATCTGATTAAGGTCAAAGATTGAATTTTTTTAAGCGTTTTTCTAAACCACTTAAAACTGAACATATTTATTAACAATTAAGAAATAATTAAAAAATATAACAAATATATTTTTTTGGCTTTAAAACTGTTTAGAAAGTCAAATTAAATATTTTTTTCTTTTCATTAAAATTTACCCACAATTTTTGTATAAATCAAATTTATTTTCTTTATTATTTATACATAAATACAGGAAAACATTTATTAAAATACTCAGTATTAAACATAAAAATGACAAACATCTAAAGTAAAATTAAAGTTAATAATATAAAAAAAAATCATTTAATATTAAACAAATTTAAAATGGCTTTGTTAAGAAACAAATTAGTTTTCTTGAATATTTTCCTTATTTTCTTCAGCTTCTGCTTTTTCAAGCCCTTTCTCATGCTTCACATCAATATTCCCCTCTTCGTGCTCCTCATCATCATCCCCTTCAGGCTCTATTTCTAAAACTTCATCATCGGATTTATCTTCTACAACATCTATATCTTCATCAACATTTTCCACAGAGTTGTTTTTCTCATCACCAGCTTCTAGCTCTTCTCTTAAATCTTCCAATTCTTCTTGATGTCGTCGTTTTAAGAACTCCATTCGAGATTCATAAATACGTTTTTGATTTTCAAGTTCACGTTGCATACTTAATTCAAATTGTTTTTTATGTTCTTCTAGGCTGGTTTTAAAAGAGTCTACCAATTGATTGCGTAGCTCTTTTTCCTGTTTGAGCAATTCTTCAGCATGTTGATGTGCCAAACGTTCGTTTTCTTCTTTTAAATGATAATTTTCATCAATAATTTCTTCCAAATTTTGTTCCTGTTGTTCGATATATTGGCTTTGTTGTTCCACCTGGCGACTGAGTTTATCAACGTCGGCTTTTAAATTGCCAATTTCCTCTAATAGTTGTTGTACATAGCTATTGTCTGGAGTGTTGCTAAATACAGAATAACGTGATTGATTTTGTTTTATAGGTGGAGCTTTAAATATAATATTACTGGCTATGGAGGCAAAATTCAAAACATTCAAATTTTCTTCATAGTATTTTTCTGTGGGTGTAACATTAACAATCATGGCCAATTTTTCTTTGCCCTGGAGGGCAGCTTGTAGAATCATGGTCAATTTAGATTCTCGAAATGGTATGCGTTCTTTTTTGTTTAAATTTGTTGAATTTACACCAGAAGTGGCCATATTGTTAGCAGCATCTAAGCAACGTCCCAGTATCATTAGCGAAGTATTAATACGTTGTGCCTCTTTGAGCCGTGAACCCATATTGCCAGTCTTGTCTAAACGTTCTGAACCAGCTAAATCGCAAAATTTGTACGAAGTCTCCGTATAAACACCATTGCGATAGTATTTTAAGACATCCACAAAAAATACACAATGTGAACGACTGGAGTTTGCATTAATGGATGTGGAGGCATAGGTAAGTTTTTGCAAACCTGAACGTAGAAGTTTTAAAGCTTCCAAGCTACTTTTTATGTAAACCGATGTAACACCTTTAATGAAAACGTTACCATCATTGCAAACAACTTTTAAATTTTTGCGCGTTGCATTGTTAGACTGTATAAAGGAACCTGTGGACTTGATGGGGGCTAATAAATCATACACTAATTCATTGTAGATTTCCACAAATGTTACCCATATAAATACAGAGACATCATCTAAAGGAACGGTTTCGAAATGATGATCAGCGCGTATGGAATGTTGCAATTGTAAATAATTCGTTTCTAAATTTTTGCAATTGTCTAGTATCTGACGGCGCAACACATTCTCTTTTTCTACCAGATTATCGTCAAGAAAGGTTGTACGGGAATTCACTAATTTTGCCAAAGGATTTGGGTGTATATTGGACTGGTATAGAGTAAATATGTTTTCAAGAGATCTGGGAATAATACCCGGTCTCATATCATCACCTAATAATGTAAATGTCTTTCCAGAACCTGAGGTGCCATATGTTAAGACGGTGAAACTTTCCTCGGCTAATATCTTCTCACCTATGCATTTTTCATAAACTTCCCTTTGACTTACCTCAGAATCGAAAATTTCTGAAAAGCTGTAATGTTTCTCCATTGAATTTTTATTTTTACTGGTGCTTACGGATTCTGTGGGCGGTCCAGTAATTAAAACTTTGCCCTCTACTGAAATTGAGTAAGCCGAAGAAGGCATTTCTACGGGCTTCAATCTTAAATAAACCAAAGCTCCTGTTTCCACCGCAGCACTGGAGTCAGTACTTTCAGTTAGAGCCTCACCAGTGCTGCGCGTATCATAATATTCATCATCCACACTGTCGCTTTCGCTTTCCTCGTCGAAATCATTCTCCTCCTCTATTTCGTTGAATAGTCTTTCACGTTTTTGTGGACATGGACGAAATCTTCGATCAATACTTGGATCTCTGGGCATTAGAAAAGATCGGGCTTCACGTTTTAATGCCATTTTTAATATTACTTATTTGTAGTAGGGCACTATTTTTTCATTAAAAAAAATTGCTTTTATTTTCTTCCTTTTGTTCTTTTTCTCGTTCTTTCAGTTTGAAAATATTTCAAAAATAGCTATGGCGCTTTTATTCAATTCGCTTGACAATGTTGTTATTAATGTTGAATTCATCAAAGTTGCTTTCAGTGCAAGAGTTAATTTTTCTTCCTTATACTTAGACTATCAAATTTCATATATAAATAGTAAATGAATGTAAGTTAAAATGTCAAATTCTATACATAAAAAATAAACGAATTCGCCTTACTTTACCACCTTTACCACCTTTTAAAAGTTCAAATTAATTATAGCAATCATTTTATATGAGTACTCAAGTACTCAAATCTTGCAAATACACTCTGATTAAGCGATAATGTTGCCAGATTCTCTTAATTTTGTGATGATTTCGGAAAGGATTTTTTAGGGTTGTATAGTTAGAATAAAAAGTCAATTTTTCGATTTGTTTTAATTTTTAATTTTTATATATTCGACTTAAATAGTCGATTTTTCGGCGTTTTTTATCTGTGGAATAGTTGACTTTTTGACTATTTTCGACTTTTTCCCAAGAATCGTAATGATTATGAGTTTTAAAATAACAAATAATTTTTATTTTTGATTTTTATTTTTTTTTTTTCGTTCAACTTTCAATGATTATTTTTGATTTTTACTTTTTTGCTCATAATATAAAAATTAACATGAGAAATGTAACTATTAACTAGTAAAAAATTTTGATTTATTGCAAATTATTTTATTTTTAATTAACAAATGATTTAATAAAATCGATTTTTAGTAAAGAAAAATATTGATGAAAAATATATATTCTAACTATTTTCGACTATTTTCAACTTTTCCTGCATTATCGAATTTCTAACAACTTTTAATATTTCTAATTTTGTTCAGTATTTTTTTTTGGGAAATGTTTTACAATTTTTTTTTTTTTGTGGGAAAATTTTTTATGTGATATATAAAATATTATTAATATCCGAATTTATTTTTTTTAGTTTTTGTTATTTAAATTTTAATATGTATGAAATATTCTTAAATTAATTTTATAAATTGAATGGAAATTATTTTATGTTAATTAAATTATATTTCTTCGACTATTTTCCAACTATTTCCGACTTCGATTTTTTCCGACTATTTTAGACTTTTACCGATATTCCGTTTTTGACTATTATCGAATTTTCGATTTCTCAACAATTTCCAACAAAAAATCGAATGTTCGATTATTCAAAAGTCTATTTGATAAATCCAAATTTCTATATCAAAACAATACATCTGGCCATCTTGTTCAACATTCTAACAGCTGTTTTGTTTCGTTTCGTTTGTGTAGTTTAACCGGGCGATTGTTATAAACGTTTTTAGTGATTATTAATTTTTCTGTTAATTTGTTATTTCATACATTAATTTAAATCAAATAATGGAAGATGATGATGAATCCGGTGTACATCGTTTAGAGGGTACAAGTGGAAATGAAGTGCGCGGTGGTTTGGTTATAAAAAAGACTAAAATTGATGACAATAAATTTAAGGTACCCAAACCCTCCATATTGGGTCTAGACAAATTGGCTGCTCAGAAACGCAAAGAGCGCGAAGAAAGTCAACGTTTAATATCGTTTAAAGATAATGAAGATGACGATGAAGTTAAGGACATCAAGGCTGGATCAACTCCAACAATGCCCAGTGAGTTTGCTTTTAAAAAGCCGGATACACAAAGTTTTCATAAACTGAGCCGACAGTTGAGGGCACCTAAAGATGAGACACCCACTCATACGGGTGGTGTTTCTGAAGAGGCTCGTGAGCGTTTGCGAGAACATATCAAAAGAGATCGTAGTAAGGGTGGTGTACATTATTCCTCTAAAGATTACGATAGAGAACGGGATCGAGATCGCGCTAAAGATAGAGAACGTAGTAGATCAACATCATCGTCTTCTTCGAAAGATAGACGGGATTACAGAGATCGAGAGCGTGATAGAGATAGAGGTCATGATAGACGACGTGAGCATCGAGATCGTGATAATCGCGATCGACGAGATCGTAGTGAACGTGAACGGGATCGTGGTTCAGAGAGAAGTGTTAATACGCCCCGTTTTAGAGATGAACCACGAACACCTAATACAATTTCTGTGTCGGGAAGCGCCTGGGAAGAGGACGATGAGCCGGGTGAACGTTTTTCACGTAAATCTTCCTGGGATTTTCCCACTCCTAAATCGTATGCTAGTTCAGAAAAAGGAGATTGGTCACAGCGCAGTAGCAGCAGTGGCTTTGGATCATCTAGTAGCCGAAATCGCTCGAGACGAGATCATCATCGGGAAGATGATACTGCCAGACCTACTCCAGCTCATAAGTATAATGCTTGGGCAAATGATCGCAAACGTTCAGGGGCTACACCCTCCACTAGTCGTAGCCAACGCCAGCCTTGGGGTGAAAGTGAAGAAGATCGTGACTTATGGGAAGAAGAACAACGAAGATTGGATCGTGAGTGGTATAACATTGATGAGGGATATGATGATGAAAATAATCCTTTTGCTGGAGCCAACGCCGACTACTTTCGCAAACGTGAGGAAATGTTGGAACAAAAGCGTACTAAACGTATAAGTGCCCAGCAACGACAAAACAATAAAGACAATGAGTTGTGGGAAAGAAATCGTATGTTAACTTCAGGTGTTGTCATGTCCATAAATGTCAACGATGATTTTGATGAAGAGGCTTTGGAACGTGTGCATTTGTTAGTTCATCACATCATTCCTCCTTTTCTTGATGGACGTATTGTTTTTACCAAACAACCGGAACCTGTTATACCCGTAAAAGATCCTACTTCTGATATGGCCTTAATAGCCCGTAAGGGTAGTACCTTGGTAAGGGTATATCGAGAACAAAAAGAACGACGCAAGGCTCAAAAGAAACATTGGGAATTGGGTGGTACAAAACTGGGCAACATTATGGGCATTGAAAAGAAAGCCGATGAAGAAGATGCCAAATTCGATAAAGAATCCGATACGGCAGATTATCGTAAGGATCAAAAATTCGCTGATCATATGCGTGATCAAGATAGTGGTTCAAGTGATTTTGCCCGTAAAAAATCTATAACTGAACAAAGACGTTTCTTACCAGTATTTGCTGTCCGTCAAGAACTGCTTAATGTTATTAGAGAAAATTCCGTTATTATTATAGTTGGTGAAACGGGTAGTGGTAAGACCACACAATTGACTCAGTATCTACATGAAGATGGTTATAGTAATTTTGGTATGATTGGCTGTACACAACCCAGAAGAGTAGCAGCTATGTCGGTGGCAAAACGTGTTTCAGATGAAATGCATACAAAATTAGGTAGGTTGTAATTTTTTATCAATTTATTTGTTAGATTTTTTTAATGTTGTTACTTCTTCTTATTATTATTCTTTTTTATAGGTGAAGAAGTTGGTTATGCTATACGTTTTGAAGATTGTACATCAGAAAAGACTGTCATTAAGTATATGACTGATGGTATTTTATTGCGTGAAAGTTTACGTGATCCTGATTTAGATGGTTATTCTGCAATTATTATGGACGAAGCTCATGAACGATCTTTATCCACTGATGTTTTATTTGGTCTATTGCGTGAGGTAAGTGAGATATTAATTTCATATTTATTTTAGTACAACGTCGAGGTTTTACTTAAGAAATAAAAAAGAAAAATTCTTAAGTAAAAATAAAAAACCGTATGTCTGTATATCCAGTGGCAATATCTTTACTACAAAATTCAATAATAACTATTCAGAAAAAAATTTCAATAGATTTTGTTTTTATATTTTTTGTATTTTATTACAAAGACATTTTTGAGGATATATACATAATCGATTTAGTCAACTTTGACACCATGTAGCTTGTGTTATCAAAGAGTGATTATATATAAGCTTAGGGCCTCCTCTAAAAATCTTTCATATACACTGGTTGACAATA
>MINK01032243.1:520-15876 GCA_001735545.1 Phormia regina
AAATATATTTATGTAAGCATAAATCCATGTGCCAAATTTCATGAAGTTCGGTCCATAATTTACCATAGCTCCCATATGAACCACTCTTTCATCAATCACTTTAACGTCCATAAATCCCATAAAAATATTAATAATTAATAGAGTCGGTCAAGCCCGACCATATGATATCCTACACCATTACCAAAAATACTAAAATTCGGGAAGGGACCAACATACACTTGTACACGAATATAGAATATTACGTTGATACTAAGACTCACATGTATTTATGAGCTTTTGGCTGATTCCTGAAATTGGGTTTTATATCGGTCAAAAAGTGCCCGTCAGTATTAAAATAAATATTGAAGAAATACCTTTGCCTGATTTAAGAGCTATTTGCAAAAAAAAATCTTAACATTCATTTCAATAAAAAAAATAAAAATAAATACTTTTACTGAATTCAACATTATTTCGAATCCTTTTACCTCTAGGGATTTTTCCAATGATTGTTCACTGTGTTTCATAAACTTATTTTTACCAAAAACAATATTCAATTAGAAAGAAGTGCATGTTAATTTGGCCAAGTTTTGTTATTAATAATTTGCTTATAAACAAAAAATTAAGGCAAAAATAATATATGTAATTAATATTAAATAATAAGTATTATCTACAATTCTAATAGTTATATGAAATAATAATACAGTAATTAGAAATACAAATAAAAGTTTTTTTAAAAAGTATCTCAATTTTTGATTACAATTGCTATATACACATATATATGTTTAATAACATGACACCCTTTGCTAAAAATAACCAAATAATGGGAAATAAATGAACTATAAAATTAAATTTCATATTTTATATAAGGATAAAGGAAAAGTTTCATAGAAAATACCAAAATATTTACATAGTTAAATAAATAGAATAGAAAACTTCTTGTTTACTTATTTATCTACACAAAAAAAGTTATACGGAGCGTATTATAGTTTAGTTATATGTAAATAAATTCATAATCATACGACACCAACAACATTTTCATTACAAAACATAACACAGTGGGACCAAAAGAAAAATAAATCAAAATAAATCTGGAACTTTGAAACAACTCAGCCGATTTAAATGAAACTTGTAACATCGATAGAAGAGAAGTTAGGCTTTGGCTAGAGTCTGTAGCTGTAGCAGGGATGCTGATACAGATGGACAAAGTTAACCACATCGAAGGTGAAAAACATATCGGTCTTATAACGTTTACAAATATAAACCGATTTTAAAATTTTTTACCAAAAAAGGAACTTTATATATTTAACTTTTTTAAAAAAATTAGTTAAAAAACTTTTTTTTTTTGCGCTTTCTGAAAGACGGAACGGGACAATTGTCCAAAAATACTGATATTTTCGAAAATAAAAATTTCCACCTTCGAAAATATATAGCAAAATTATATATATTTTTTCTGATTTATCAATTTTCCATTTAATATTTTATATGCAAAGTTTCAGTCTCAATTCATTTAAATAGGACTTCTTAAACAAAATTTCCATTTGTTCGCTTTGTTTTTTATTTCTCAAATCCCAAAGCAAGAATCGAAAAGCGGAATGTATTTTGAGAATCTTCAATATGCTGTTAAAAGTTTTAAATCTTCAATTTTTTTATTCAACAGATAATTTTATTCTTTAACTAGTTAAGAGAGAAACTAATAAAATCGATCGGAAATACTAAAATATATAATATGAAATAAATTAGACCAAGAACATACAAAATTATGGTGCTTAGAAATTCAAACACAAATAACTAGAAAATTATAAGAGATAAATAGAAGAGAGAGGTACCTAACTTTGGGCCCTCTTAGCTGAGAGCCCCTGAGAGGTTTGTCCCCTCTTCCAAACATAATATTGTACACTTCTTTGCTATGGCTATAACAAATTTCATGAAAATCCAACTAGCTAATCGGAAGTTACAGATTTATTAAAAAAAATTTCGATTCTGCCCCACTGTGTATTGTAGCAACATAAAATTACATTTTATATTTTTCTAAAACTTTAATACTTTAATTGAAATTTGCTCGAAAATATGCAAAGAAAAAATATGGTCTATTAAACAATTTATCAATAATAAAAACTATTTCAATTACTGTTTTAATTATATAAATTATTAAATTTTTCAAAATTTATTATTATTATTTTTTAACATTCACAGAAAAAAGTCTCCAATTAACAAATATATATGAAAATAATTCATTTAATTAAAAAATTTGCACCTCTCACCAAAATGATTATATCAATTACTAAAAACTATAAAAAATATAAAACACAAAAAAATTCCCAATTAATAAATTAATTAAATCAATCAAGTAGATGATTGAATGAATTAAAAATGTAAAAAAAAATCATACCAAAATTTATTTTTTTATTTTATTTTTTCTTGAACATGTTTATTAAATTTTGATGCAAAATTAAACAATTGAGTTAATTGTGTTAATTGAGTTAAAAGACGGTAATAACTTTTTCTGTGTTTATTTTTAAAAATCAAATATTTTATCGGCCTTCAATGATTTTTTTAATTGTATCCATTAAAAAAATAATGAAATATAAATAAAACTAAGTGACCATTTGAATAATTGAATACACAATTTCTTTTCATAGGTTGAGTTTCAATTAATGTAGTAATTGAATAAACATTGTTAGTAATTGAAGTTATATTTTTGATTTTTTTTTTTATTATACTTTGATTTTGAGTGATTTTTTTAATTACAAAAATATTTGATGTGGCTTTAAAATTCTGATTAATAAATTAATTGAATTTTTTTTTTTTTTTTAACTTTTTTTGTTTATTTGTATAAATGAAATACATTTAATTTTAAATTCAGTTTTCTTGATTGTATTAATAAGTAAAAATTACTTCAAATTTCTGTTTAAATAAATAATTATCACGAGCACTCCAAAATATTTTATGGCTACTAAGAATACGAGAACTACCATTTGAAAAACGTTAATGTATGCAGTTCCAAATTAATTGAACAATTCTAATTATAACGTTTGGAATTTAGTAAAGATTAATTATTAAATAATTATCTCAAAGATAGATAGATAAATAAAATAATTTATAATTAAAATTATTTTTCCTTTCCATACTAGACGGAGTTATGTGAGCATTCTTTTGTAAAATTTTTATTTTCCTCTAAAATATTTGATTTAAAATTTATTTTCAATTTTTACCGCAATTTAAAAATTTTTTGTTTTGTTTAATAATTTTCATATAATTCCTTACACAAAGTGTGATATTATGTGTTCGATATATTTATGGCAAATAAGCTCATTAAATAATTGCTTGTTGTTATTAAATTCGATTTTTAATTATAAATCAATACATTTTTAGTTTAAATTGTATATTGAAAATATTTGTTAGTAGATTTTTTTTTTAGCAATTCATTTAATTTTGGCGCATGCCAAAAAAAATAAGTTGAAATAAATTTAATTTCAATGTATCTAAGTGTGTAAAAACAAACATACAGTAAAACAGACATTCCGTTAGTCAAACAAATACATGTTTAAGAGAAAAAATATCTTTTTTTTTTCTGTTAGATTTTCCATATTAATTATTCACACATCAAAATGAAAAGAGGTACACACACAGACACGAACACTCAAGTATAATTACACTTATGTATGTGTATATGCATGTAATATACATATGTACAAATACACACACATATTATAGATTTTGTTTATTAAATTTAAAATGTAACATTGACTGTTTGTTTATGGGCCAAAATTTAAACCGAACAAAAAAAAATATTTATATATATATATTTTTTTTTGTGTTTTAAATTTTTCTTTTCTTTTTAACAGCCTCGACACGCTTTGTATACAAAAGAAGTCTTAAAATATAAACAAATTTAAGTTTTTTTTTGTTTTATTTTAAACAATTTTTCTTTATTTTTTTAATTGAAATTAGTTTAAGAAATTTTTTTATAACTTTTCGAGAATTATTAAGATAAAAATTATTTTATTATAAAATGAGTGGGTGTTTGTAGTCGATTTTTTTATTATAATATATGATGGTCAACTAATTAAAATAAATAGATATCTTATAATGTTTAAAATTTTTTTGTTTTTATTTATAATATAACGTCATTTGGGCTCACAAAAATATAATTTTATAAATTCTTTTTGTTTTGTTTAAAAACAAAAGCACGACATTCTTAACATTAAGACTTTATAAGCAAAATGGGATTATTGGAGCTTGAATGAATCCTTAAGCAGTTGAGAGATTTTTTTCTAATACATACATATTTGAATTTATAAAACTTTAAGGATTAAGCTTATGATAATAAATTATTCAAGCCATTAACTTGAACATTAATTTAAAATATAGTTGATGTTCCCTCATGTTTTTAATAATTTAGTTTACACTGGTTAATAGAAAACCACTACTTTTAGGACATGCTTTTAGTTTTTTATTGGGCATTTCTTAAAAATCCTGTAACTTGATGGGGAAATTACCCGTTTGTACTAATGTTTATAACAAATAGAAATCGTCAGGCACCTTCTACTATAAAGTCATAGTCCAGGAAAATAAGAGCTTAAAGGTTGATGCATTAAATTGTATACACCTACATATGTTATTTGCAATTACAGTTATCAAAAAGGTCTCCCATCTAATTGAATTAATAAATTTAATAAAAATTTTCATTGATTTCATACTCGGTACGTCGATGAACTTTATACTGATGATGAAAATTATTAAGTTACAACATTTCGGTGAATACGATATAGCTATGAATAATGACTATTTTATGTTGTTAAATTTTGAATTTGTTCATCATTATTTAATTAAACCCTACATCGAAATAGTGAGTATTTGATCCCAAGATATGACAACTAAATTCTTACAAATTCATTAAAACATTTGTACTACATATGTGAATTATTCTTTTTTTATAAATAATTTTGTTTCTCTGTTTTAAATGCATATTTTTCATATTTTTGGTACATATTTTCTATTTTATGATACATGTTATAAGCGCATATTTTAAATTTTTTAGCGCATGAAAGTATCAGCCCTGGTAATCTATATATATAAAAGAGTGACGTTACTAACTGAGTGATTCCGACAGACCAAACGGCTGAAGTTAGAGAGACGAAATTTAGAACATAGGTAGATCTCCCTCCATATAGATCCACTAAGACGAAATTTTCGAATGTTTAGGGTGGTAAAAAAGGGTAAAAACGGGAAAATCCGTAACCTTATAACTCGCAAACTAATAATGAAGCAAAAAAGTTGAATAGTTATACATTTAAAAAATAATGGGACAGGTTTCTGGTACTTTTTTGAAAATCAGCCGTTTTAGGGAGAACGGGTAAAAACTATATTATGGTCCTATATTATTTATATCGTATTCATAACTTATCAAAAAATGAGAAATACAAATTCGGTACTTTTTAGAAATTCAAACTTTTAGGGGGTAAAAATCGTACCTATTTTTGGTACTTTTTTTCAATAAATATTTTTTTATATTTATTGAAATATTCATAGGAGGATTTTAATATGGAATACTAATATAATTTAGAAATTTATTGGAATACAATTTTTAATACTTTGATGGGTGAAAAAAAGTAAAGGCGAGAAATTATATTTTATTCAAACTTAATAATGAATTTTCAATTACATTAAACATAGAAACATGAAACTAAGAAAATTAAGTCTTACGTAGATAAGAATTCACAAGAGTGGATTTGTGTTACTTTTTTCTTTTTCTATTGGTACTTTTTACATTTTCTGTAATATTTAAACTTAGAACATGAAATTAAAGAATTCACAGAGGTGGACTTTGTGATACTTTTTCGTTCTTCTAATGGTACTTTTTGAATTTTCTATAGTTATGAACCTAGAAATAAGAAATTAGGAATATGTAGTCTTTAGTTAATAAGAATCCATAAGAAGGGACTATTTGGTACTTTTTGAATTGTATATAGTTATGAACTTAAAAACATGAAATTTCGAATATGTGATTCTTAGTTAATGAGAATTCATAAGAAGGGACCTTGTGGTACTTTTTTGTTATTTTAATGGTACTTTTTGAATTTTCTATAATAACAGTGGATTTTGTGGTACTTTGTTGTTATTCTGATAGTACTTTTTGAATTTTCTACAATTTTGAATTTAGAGACATGGTTCTAAGTAATAAAGATCCATTAGTGGACTTTGTGGTACTTTTTTATTATATTTTTCATACAAAATTTAATTTTAATTTGTATAATATGCTTTTATACAATAAAACCTGTGCAATGCAGGGTCAATCAGCTCGTATAAAGATAAATTTCACCACTGAAGGTTATATGGATGGAGTCTGCCATTCAAAAATTCATTGAAAAAGTTTATTTAAAAATGTTTTAGTATTTTCTTAAACCCTCTCTTATTTTAAATAAAACACATTTAAATATATTTATTTAATGTGTGATCAGTTCATTTTTGGTATTTTTTTATGAAACGCGTTTCTTTATTTTTTTTTTTTTCTATTATTTTAACTAATTTTACATTTGTTTATAAATATAAAATTAACTTAAACATATACTTATGTTTACTTTATATAAAATACAAAAAGTTTTTTTTTTACTCTTTAAATTAAACATACAATTTCCTTTAAATAAATTTTGTGTATTCTTGTGATTCTATAGAAAAGAAAAGTTTTGATTTTCTTATCATGAGAGTGTGTTTGTGTGTATGTGTTTTAAGGAATTTTTTTTTAATTTTTTATTTAACTTAAACTAAAACCGTAAAAAATGTTGTAGGTGAGTGGATGGATGGAGGGTAGAACAATTTACTTGCCGAGCAAGATTTTACGGCCAGCACCAATGTTTTGACCAGATTGGGTGGCACCCTTGTTGGTACCAGCTTGCAAGCCAATAACGGTTTGACCAGCCTTCAATTGTTCTTCAGTGAATTCGCGTTTGCATTCATCAGCAGGCTTGGGGCCCAAGTAGGGACCTTTGAATTCGGGGTGTTTGTAGCACTATTTAGAGAAGAAATAAAGAAATAAATAAAATATTTTCTTCAATAGTGGGTTTGTTAAAAACTTACAGCACGACCCAAAGCAAAGATGGTGTTGGTTACTTGAGCAATATCTTTCTTTTCCCACAAATCAACAGTTTGGAATACATCAAGATCGGGTACACCGTAAGCCTTCAAGGCCTTTTGGAAGTTGTTGATGTTTTCCATCATCTTGAATTGACCGCCAGAGGTGTTGATCTTGGGCACGGCATTGGGGGACAAAGTGTTGATCAATTTGCACAAAACTTGACCGTCCTTGAGGTGTTCTTCGTATTCAACACCAGCAGGGAATTTCTCACCCAAAATGGTTTCAATCCATTCTTGGGCTTCTTTGTCCATCTGGGGGTTACGCTTGCCAGCGATCTAAAAGAGGAAATAAATAAAAAAAAATTTTAGACATTTTAGTATGATAATCAATAAAATTTATTTTTAAAAAATATGAATTAAAAATTTCTGGAAATCTGTGAATTTTTTAATTAAATTATTTGTTTAATAAAATCTTATTTCCCTTTCATTATTTAAAATTAATTTTGTAAACTTTCTAGATTAAGGTTGAATCTATTTAGAATTTAAAGAATTTTTATAATTTTATTAATTAATTTTTTACGAAAGAAAAATATTTCCAAAAAATTAATTGAATTTTTTTTAAAAATGATTTCAAATATTTTTGTATTTTAAATAAAATATTCAAAATTATAACATTCTAATAAATTAAATTCAAATTTTATTTAGAAAAATATTAAATTCCATTCCAATTACCAAGAATACACTTTTAATTAATTTATTAATTATAATTCATTCTATTAAAAATTTTATATTGTAATAATTTATTTATTGAAACAATTAAAAACAAAAAACCGAAAAATTGTTTTATTAATTGAAGCAATTAAAAACAGAAAATTGATAAATTATTATATTTTTAGAAAGAAAATTTAGGAAATTTTGAATTTTTATCACTAAAGTTATAAATTGAAGTAAAAAAGCAATTGGAATAAATTTTTTCTTCCATAAAATGTTTAATAATTTTTTTCCGTCTTTGAATTATTTTCAAAAAAAAATATTTCATAATTTTTTTTAATTTGTTAATAATTTAAAAATAAGATTTCCTTGTTATTTATTTTCGCATAAAATTATTTTATATTTTCATTTTCCTCATTTCAAATAATAATTTATATTATTTTAACTCTCAAGGTTATAGGCTTTTATTTTAATTTTGAAATGTTCCAAATTTTTTTATTGCCATTTTATTGCGTTTTTTTTATGATTTATTCACAATTTTTATTTGTTATTAAAAAATTTTCACATTTTTTGTTTTTAAAATTTTTAATTTTAAAATTTTTTTTAAATTTTTATTTCTTTGATTTTATTATGATTTTTTTTTTTTAATTTCCAGAATTTTCACTATATTCACTATTTATTATCTTTTGTTTTCCTTTTATTCACTTAATTAATATTCACCTTAGCCTTAATAGCACGTTCAAGAGACATGTTTGCTTGTTTTGTGTTTGTTGTGGAAAAGTTGCTTTGTTAAAAATCCAAAGTAGACTGATACTGATCCTCCTTGATTCTACAGTTTATAAACACCTTGATTTTCAAATACAATTTACGTTATTAACGTTATTTTTCCACAGCACCCACACATACACTCATAAACCCAAAAACACTCACTCACTCATTCATGCAGTCAATTCCTTAAAGATCATACTCTCTCAGTGAAGATCTATAAAAGTCCATTAGAAAAATTACTCATTTTAACGGAAAATTTTCTTAAAAATAATTTCCAAAAATATCTTAAAAATCTCACTCAAGAGTATAAATTTAGATAAATTAAATAAATATTCACACCCACGCATTTTCATACATATTTCTATTAGTAAATTTGAAAAGAAATTTTCATCATTAACAGTACAAAGTTAAGGAACATTTGTTAAAATTTGTTTTTTTTTTTTTTTTTTTTTTTTAAATTTGTGGTTATTTTTGTTGTTTTCTTTTTAGATGAGTGTACATTTATAATTATAGTTTTTATTTAGAGGCACCCCTTATGCCACATTCACACTTCTCGAAAAGTACTTTCCAATAACTCATACACGATTAAAGAATGTTGTTATTTTATTTGGTATCTCGAAAAAAGAAATATATACAAATAATTGTTAGAAATTTGAAATATTTTTCAAAATAATGCTGCACAAATTCGTGTTTTTTTTAATATAAGTATAATGTAAATCAAATAAATTATGTAAATAATGTGTTTTTTATTTACGATGCACTAATATATTGAAAATCATGAAAATTTCTGTTTATCATCGATCATTTTTCTTACATACATAAGAATTTTCCTTGATCATTTATCAGTTTATATTAGAAAAATATGTGTGAAATATGCATTAAAAAAATATTTAAAAATTGTATTGAAAAAAAATTGTTAAAAATGAAAAACAGATTTAATCAATAAAATAATAAATAAATAAAACGAAAATAATATAATACCAACTTATGGATAAATAAAAAAATTTATAAACTATAAAAGAAAAATGAAAAAAGAAGGGAACCATAAACCTTTTATATTAAAACTTTCTGTTTAAAATTTCCAAAATAAAAATGTAAACATAAGTTTATTTAAAACATGATTCAGAAAAATATGAATTGAATTATAGCCTCTAAAAAAATAAAGAATTCATTTCAATAAAATTTATTGAAACCATTCAATATCAATAATAAATCTCATTTACAAAAATGAATACCAAATGTCATCAAGTCTGTATCGAATTATTAGATTAGTCTGAGTTCACATAAAGCATTTTTTTTTTTTTTTTTTTTTTGCTGAATTTCTGAATTCCTGTAAAGGCAAGCGATAGGAAATTTAAAAGAGTACAAAGTTGTCTGCACTTTAAAATTCGTTTTTTATTAAATAAATCGAGGCTATTAGAGCAACATTTTCTAAAATAAACTTTTTTATGTAAACGTCAAAAGGAGCAGTTACTGTGTGTGAACTTACACAAATTTTGTTTGTTATATTTTGGGTATTTAATATTTATTAACGTAGATTATCATAAAGTGTATATCCTAAATTGAATTTTTAGTGTAAAGGAAAGGGAAATTAAATTTTAAAAATATATACTTTAACATTGAATATAGATATACATAAGACTATATATTAACATATCAAAGTTCTTTCTATTAAGAACTATATCTATTACAACGGCACCCAGTGTTTCAAGTAATTGACTCGTACATTTTTTGATTCTTAGCCGAATTTACCCATTTTCAGTACCATCCTATGTGGTCTCTTTCGAGCCTCATACTGCTTTCAACAGACGGACAAACAACCAATGGAGTCAAAGTCACTTTTTTATTTATTAACTTTTTTTTTCTGTAAAAAATCTGAATCATTCAAACTATTTATCGGATCGAAATGAAATACGCTTCAAATGTTATTCATATCGCAACTTTTCAGGTTCAAAAATATAACGTTTCAAAAATCTGAAGGAGATTAAATTTTTTCCAAAAGTAATCACACTTTATTACTTATAACTTCTAAAATATACATTATACAATTGTTATTTTTATTTCAATTAATAGAAAAACACGTTGACTTTAAGCTAACAAGTAAAACATTTTTATACTTCAATCAATTTGGAGTCTCTATTGGTTTAGGAGCTTTGAAGCAAAACACACAAAAGAATATAATTTTTTTACGAAAAATTTTATTTTTTTAAGTTTATGCCTGGAGTCTGGAGACGAAACCCAGTCATGAAGTGTGATTTAATTATACCCTACACCAACATAGGTGGTTGGGTGGCATTATGTGTTTGTGCAAATTTTGTAACGCAGAGAAAAAATTTTCCTACAACCACCTTAAAGTATACCGTTCGACTCAGAATCACTTTTTGAGTCGATTTAACCATGTCCGTCCGTCCGTTTGGTTGGCTGGCTGTCTCGCTGTCCACGTAAAGCTTGTGCACAAAAGCCTATTCATTGCTTTTTGTACTGATCGGCTCATTATTTCACCTAGCCCCCATACAAATGTTCTCCAGGAATAAAGTTTTAAACTCAAAAATAACTTAAAAATTTAAACATCCTAATGAAATTTAACATAAAAAGTTTTATATAGGCATAAATCCATGTGCCAAATTTCATGAAGATCGGTCCATAATTGACCATAGCTCCTATAGATACATGAGAATCTTAGTATCGACGTATTATTTTGTAATAGTTTTTTTTTTTTCCCCACTTAATACAAGTATAGGTCCATAATTGGCTCCTTGCCGATTTCTTTTTTTATTTTGTAATAAAATCTGTACCTCCTAAAGTATTTTTTATATCAAAATAAAGAGTTGTAGAAGAGGATATTTTTGTCCCGACATTATCCTTTCGATTTTTTTCATATTTCTGCTAAGGGAACAATATGGCAATTTGGTATCGTAAGAAAGTACTTTGGGTCATGTATTTAATGAATCAATCAAAATGTTACACCAGGTCCATATAAGTCGAAAATTTTGAAAATTTTTAGAAAAATTCAGATATTTGAATTTTTGAAAACAAAGTAATACAATATAATCCTCCTGAAATTATTCCGAAGCCGTTTCAAATTTATTCGAATTTTTCAAAACATAATTTAAATCATAAACAAATGTTTGTATGTGCGAAGAATTTATATCATCCAAATACGCGCATTTTTCTAAGCTTTTTAATGATGTATAACATCAAAGAAAGTTTACAAAAACGGCTTCATTAGAGAGCACAATGTGTCCACAAAATTTTGGACAAATTTGGCATCATTTCAATATGGTAAGAAAGCTCTGAAATGGTACCAAAATAATAACATAGTTTTTGTTCTAAAAGAGGTCAATTAACCTCTATTGGCATTAAAGTTGTGCGACGCTAAGACCAGTGGAAAGATATTAGGCTCTTGTGAAAATATAATACAAAATATAATCTGACTTAATTTATAAAAGTTTAAATATTTTTAAACTTCTAAATCCTCGAGGTAAACAACATTGACATCTTTTTGGTTTATCACAGAGTGAATAAATTTTTAAATTTCAATTTAACCAGAGCAATTGTTTAGGAAACATAGATTTGAGAACAAAAATTTGCGTTTGGCCAACTGCAGGACATAGCTAGAACGATACAGAATTTTTCCAGGACCCATAAAATATATACTTAAAGAAGTCTTAAATAATTTTTTTCTACATGCCACTCACGGAAATAAAAATTCATTTTCGTAACAAAAAATTGGCGTTTATACTCTATACTCTATTTGATATCCCATAGCTCTGCTCCTGAGAAGATTGCAGAGTCTCCCTTCCAAACTTAAAATTATACTCTTCTCTGTGAAAATTAAATAAAATGAAATTTCTAGAAATTTATATAGAATTAGAAAAATATATATTTAAAATATATAATAACGTTTTAAAGTAAAAATAAATACAAATTTTAAAAATACCAATGAATATTTTAACACATTTGCACGTTTTTATTCCTTTTGCCAAATATGAATAAAATCAGCTGCAAAAGAAAATAAATCCGCAAAAAAAAACATATTTCCAACAACTAATGTATTTGCAATTAAGGTAGATCTTTGACTCTGTTATTAATAAATTGAAAAATAAAACATAACCATAAACAATTTTGTTGATTTCTTAATATTTTTTTAATTTATATTCATTATTAAGCTGACAATTCAAATGATTTATGAGGCTAAATTATATCTCTGGATTTTCTCTAGGCTGCTACTAAACAAATTTATGGCCAAAATAAAAGAGTCAAGGTCTTAAAAAAAAATATGCAAAATATCAAAAAAATTATGCAAATATAAACATTTATCTAACAGATTAATGTGTATATCCTTACAATTTAACAAGTATTTTAAACAAATTTACATATATATTTTATTATTTATTATAGTTTTTTTCTAACTTTTAAAATAATTTAAATTATAGTCAACATAATTAAAGATTTAAAAAAAACATGAAAAATTATGTGTAATTTATTATTATTTTCATAATTTCAAAACAAAAACATAAATTAAACAAATTTTTAATAAAAAAAATCTAAACAAAAACATGGACACACACAAACACACAATTATTTTGAAATTTTCTAAAATTCGTTTTCATGTACAAATATTTCAAAATTCACTTCAATCTACTTGACACAAATGTGAACGAGTGGTCGTATGGTTAGTTGGTTGTTTGGTACCACACTCAAACACCCCCACTCAATGTCAGACCATAATAATGTATGATAATGGCCAGTGAATGACACTCGGCCATTGAGGTAAAATACAAAAGCACTAACAAATATCAAAAATAAAAATTATTTAAGGAGAATTTAAACAGGTGGAAAACGCGACAAACAAACAAACAAACCAACCAACAAATAAATGAACAAATGGAATCGTACATTTTTTTTTTCGTACATTCACACACACACACATCACACTTATTTATGATGAAGAGAATAAATGTGGTAGTGTTTGGTAATTTTTCATACTTTTTATTTTATAAATTAAAAATAGACCAGCTTCGTCATTTGAAATTTTCTCATTTTTTATTGTTTTTCTTTTAGTTTGTGTGAATTTTAAAAATAAAATAAGAAATTTTAATTTAAAGGTGATCCAGAGTATGCATGAAATTAACCATAGTCGTCATATGTAAAAATAATTTTAACACGTCAGTTTATTGTATTAAGTTGCATCGAAATTTTTTGAAAAATACGCTCATGCTATTTAATTCGCAGTGTTCTCTGGGTGACCCCTACGGTATGAAAAAAAACAAGAAAATGGAATATTGGATGACATAATTACTAAATTATAAAACTATCTGCGATCGTCAAAAAATATATATTTGTAGAAATTTTTGTCTAATTCTCCTTTTCATTGATCAATAATAAACTATTTAAAGAAGAGAAAAAGATATAGTCGGTCAAGCTCGACCATATGATACCCTACAAATTCGGGAAGGAGCCAATTATGGACTTATACTTGTACTAATACAGAATATTTCGTCGATACTAATATTCATATGTATTTATGCACTTTTGGGTGCTTCCCGAAATCAGGTCTTATATGGGAGCTATTCTTAATTGTGGACCGATTTTCAAATTTTGCACTGTAATTTATACTTACAAAAATATTATTGGTCGAATATTAAATTAATATTAACATTTTTTATACACGTTAAAGTGATTTTCGAAAGAATGGAATCGGTCCATAATTGTGATTACCTGGAACTTATTTGTGTGAAATTTCATTATATATAATTCTATGCGGGCTAGGTGAAATAATGAGCCGATCATGAAATAGACTCCGTTTTTTGTGCCAAAATAATTATTTGTTTTAAATTTAATCTTTTAAATTGAGACAAGCACTTTGTTTACAAGGTTTACATGGACAGACAGCTAGCCTGCCGACTAGATCGTTAAATCGAGCAATAGGTAAAATAGGAAGTTTTCTATTGCATAAACGAATGGAAATGAAATCTAAAATTAAATGGATTTAAATTAAAAATATTATTAATATAGGAAAATTAGTACTTTTTGCATTTTCTGTAATGTTTAACTTAGAAACATGAAATTAAGTTCGCATGAATTTACAAATGGGTACTTTGTGGTACTTTTTTGTTATTTGAATTTTACCTATTGAATTTTCTATTATATTTAACCTAGAAACGTGAAATTTAGAACACGGGGTGTTAAGTGAATAATCCATAAAAGAGAACTTTGTGGTTCTTTTCATTATTTTAGTTTTCAGTCTTTTTGATTTTTTTATCATGAACCTAGAAACATTAAAATAATGATTTGTGGTCCTTAATGAACGTGAATACATAACAGGAGATTTTGTGGTACTTTTTTGGAAATCCCTGTGCTGCAAACATTTTGTTTCATTTTGTAATTCTGTGTAATCTTAAATGAATGAAATCTGTCATAAAAAATTATTTGCTCACTTTGATAGTTAAATAGAATATAATATATTTACATAGTATCTGTAATTGCCATTTTTGTATAACATCTTTGACAATAATACAAATCCGCTTTATTCAAATTAAAAATGAAATCCCAAAAGCAAAACAACTGTTAATAATGTAGGATACTCAAATATAAATATCGTCAATTCCACGAAAGAACGCCCAAGAATATTTTCTATGTCTTCCAATAGTGCTAATATATCTCTTTTATTTCCCGAATTTCCGAAGCTTTAAACTTCAATATCTCTAAAAGTTTTTAACGGATTTTAATGATTTGCATATTGCATATATAAGATATATACAATGGAGCATATTCCTATAAACGCACACTACTTTTTTTTAAAAAAAGGTAAAAATTAAACA
>MINK01032246.1:0-12381 GCA_001735545.1 Phormia regina
CTGAGAATCATTTTCTAAGTCCATTTAACTGGCAGTCCATGTAAAGTTTGTAAGCAAAGTACAGGTCACAATTTAAAGATAATTAGATGAACTTCGGTACGCATGATTTTTTTTTTTTTTTGCACAAGGACAAAGCCTTTTGAATTTGGTCATTATCGGCCCAATATTATATATAAAAAATATTGGTTTTCCACTCTTAAATTCCATACCTAAAAAAAAATAAGACAAATCTATCTCTTTCTTTCTTATATAAATTTAATATAAACCAATGTGATTCATTTTGTAACAACGACAACACTGACAGAGAGGGAGAGTGAGAAAATGAGAGCTTTTGAGAATCCGTTGTGGAATTAAATTAGATTTTAATTTCCAGCGGATTCCGTTGTGTTTTTTAGTTGTCAAATCTTTATATAAAAAAATAAACCGCTAGGTTGTGTTTGGGCTTTCAAGCGGATTCCGTTGCGTTGTTTTAGTTGTCAAATCTATATATATAAAAAAAAATAATCCGCTAGGTTGTGTTTGGGCTCTAACACATGTAAAGGTCCATAATTATCTCCTTCCACAGGGGCAATGGCGTAGTGAATAATACGTTCCGAAACGACAGACTATATTTTTTCTCTTGTTTAATGTTGGATATTTTTCGAAAAAAATTTGACGTCTTGGAGAAAATCCGAGTACCCAGTTTTATTATGTATGACCTTAAGTTTAATACATATATAGATTTTTTTATATGTGGAAGACTTTTAGGGAAATTGTCATACAGTGTAATAAATACCTCCAAACAACTCATGTTAAAAATCTATGATTTTAAATAAAGGTATGATATTAACAGCAACATTTAGTAAAGTTATGATCCTTCATATTTCCTGATAAAAGTCGCCTTTTACGAGAATCTCACAATTTCATTTTTACCTAAACTTTTTTTCCAAAATGAAATAAATTTTGAGTGATCTCTACTATTTTAAGCCACAAATTGCAAATGGAAAAGCTTTAGCTTAACTGACTTAAAAACTTATGAGAAATTGATAAGTTTTGTAAGAAATAGTTTCTGCTATATTATATCAGGGGTAGATACAGTCAAAGTAATTTAAAATTTCTTACAACAACAACAAAAATTTCGGAAATTTTTATCAACATTTAAACATTTTGTTTCAATTTCATAATAATTTTCAACACATAAGTATGATACATGCAAGCTTTTGAAATAGTTTGTCTTCTAAAGTAAATAAAAAAATAAAGAATAATTTTTTTTATAACAAAAATATGTTAAATCATAACACTTTTATACAACCGGTTGATGAAATCTTGTCTTCTTCTTCTTATACGTATGACAAGATGTCAATGTTAATATTGGTGCTTTACACGTACGTACATAAACCAAGACAATCTAACCTAATAACTACCAGCCCAACGAGGTCTGCTAAAGTTTGATCATGTTATAGCAAACGTTGAAAGAATATACTGCTTGCTAACACAATAAGCAGTGAACCATAGTAAGCGTCTGTGGTTTTGGGGTTTTCAAACATGTTGTTGTTACGTAGTCAAGGAATTTTTGTCAAATTGCCAGGACATCAAAAAAAAAAAAAAAACTTTNNAAAAAAAAAAAAACTTATACACAATAAATGAACAAGATTATATGCGTTATATGCATGTGGATGTATGCGTGAATGTAAAAAGAATGATGGACAGACATTTATGAAATAAAACCAAAACTTAACATTTAATTATTTTATACATACAAACATACTTACATATTTAATATGTGTATGGAACAGGAACTTATAAATGGTATGCTGTTTTTGGTGATGATGGATGATCATAAATTTTCTTATTTTTTTTTTTTCTTCATTAACATGCATGATCATACATTTTTTTTTTTCGCAAGAAAACCCCATTTTAAGAATTTATTATTTTTTTCAATATTAAATGGCTGATATTAGAATGAATGTGTTTTTTGTTGCAATCATTATGAAAATTCAATTTAATTCAATACATTATGTTTGTATATTTCAATACCATATACAATTGCCATCACATATATATGTTTTTTATAGCCGATTGGAAATTTATGTTATGATCAAATAAATAGAAGAAAAAAGGAATTGAAATTAAAATGGTAGTAGAAGTGGAAGTGACAGAAGTAGAAGTTAAAGCAGATAGTAAGTATATCGTATATAAAATAATTATAATTTTAACATTCATGCCCATACTTTGTAATAATCATAAAAACTTCAAAACTGATTGCATGTTATAATTATGCTGCTTATTGTCACTAAGCTGCAGCTACTGTATTTATATATATTTTTTATAAATACACATATATGTAAGTATGTACTTTTATTTTGCCTTATAAAAATACACTTAAAAAAAACATAGCATTGATTTGTTAGATTTGTATGTTATGATAATTTCTGATCTGATCAAAAACAAATTTTTAATAATATCTGTAGCACAGAAAAAAGTAAAATCCGACTTCAATTACGAAATTTTTTATATTAATTAATTATTAATTGATTTTGCTCCAATCATTAAAATAATATTAATAACTACTATTTTATTATTATTGCTTTTTCTCTTAAAAAAATATAAAGAAAAATTGAATATGAAAATAAAATAAATTTAAGTAAAATTTTCAGCTCATTATGTCTATTTAAGAAAAACTAGTAATAATAAAATAAATTTATTATCATTATTTGATGATTGTAGCAAAATCAATTAAAAATTAATTAATATAATAGCAATTTTGTGTATTAAAGAAAAACTTGAAAAAGTGGACCATTTTGTCCTAAAACAATTTATTTTGGAGGGAGAAAAAAATCCTTAGTCATAAACACAAATTAATTATAAATAAAACAGAATATATTTAATTCAAATAAATACATAAATGACGAGTTTATTCACAAATTAGTGAAAATATTCATTTACAAAATTAGTCAGTGTTCACACATAGCAATTTTTCTTGCACCAATTCTGATTTCGTAGACAATAGAATTAAAGAAATGTAAAATTTGAGCATTCCTTTATTTTCGCTCTCTTTATTTCTTTCTCTCGCCCATCAACTCAGAATTTCGTTAAGAAAACTGGCTATGTGTGAACTTCGACTTACATAAAATAATATTAAATAAAACAAAAATTCAAAATACAAACGTGTAACAACACTTTGAAGGCAACTTTAATTGCTATGCTTTGGTTTTTTTTAATAAAATGAGACAAATCGTTTACGAGATATGCTTCAATATATCGTACGGCCTCTTCCATTTTACAAATTCGGATTAATTCCGAGAACTATAATAAAAAACTGGATAAAGGCTTAAAGCTAGTTATTCTAACGTAATTGTAGGGAATTAGTTGACACGTTTAGCTTGTGAAAGTGTATGTGTACTCAAAGACGTAAATGTAACGTAGTGATCTGATCAATTTAGGCCGCTCTACACTTTTCTTGACAGCTGTAAATGCAGTGTTGACAACTTTTTATTTCAATATAGCTGTTAAAACTTTATTAATTGGATAATCTGTTTTGTCACTAAAAATTGTCAAAATAATTTAAATAAAGTGTATAGGATTATATCAATAATTTAAAATTATTTATTTATTATTTTTTTGTTATAAATTATTTATTTATTAGTATTTTTTTTTTTTTTTTTTTTTTTTAAATGGAAAAATTTTTTTTTTTGTTATAAATGGAAAAATTTTCTTCTGCGTACAAATCGCTAAAACAAAACCCATAAATTTAGCGATTTTAAAACTGAATAAAATTTAATGAAAATATGTTTAATTGACATCAATGACGTTTATATGTTTAAAACAACAAAATACTTGCTACATTTATGTTCCGTTTACATTTACATTCTCATATTCACTTGTAAATGAAGAGAATCAGATATGCGCTTGTATACTCAAAAACGTAAATGTAACGTAGTAACCTAATCAAATTAGGTCACTATACAGTTTTACGTAGCAGCAGTAAGATCAGTGTTGATAGATTTTTATTTAAATTTATTAACTCTACGTAAATAGCTGCAAAAAGTTTATCGATTACCAAAACTATTTTGCTGATTTTTTCACTTAAACATTTTTTTAAATAATTTAAACAAAACGAATAGTTGAATTAAATATTAATTAAAAATAACAAATGTCATAAGGTCATAAATTTTGTTTCGTACACAAATCACTAAAATACAATCCAATAAATCTAGAGTTTTTCAAACAGATAAAGACTTATTATAATTGACAACACTGATGTTGAAGTGAACAAAATCGAGATTATCAAATTGACTTTCGAATAATCGACTTTTTGTTGGAAATAGTCGAAGAGTCGAAATCGACTATTTGGTTTGAAAATTGTTGAGAAATCTACTTTATTGTTGCCAGATGTTCTAAAAGTCGATAATAGTTTAGAAAAATCGAAAAGTTGAATACAGTCGGAAAAAATCGATGTAGGAAATTTCGAAAATAGTGGGAAAAAATCGAAAAGTTGGAAAAATCCAAAATAATTGGGAAAAAGTAGAAAATTATCGGAAAAAATCGAAAAGTTGGAAAAATTCGAAAATAATCGGGAAAAGTCGAAAATTATCGGAAAAAATCGAAAAGTTGGAAACTTTCGAAAATAATCGGGAAAAAGTCGAAAATTATCGGAAAAAATCGAAAAGTTGGAAAAATCCAAAAATAATCGGGAAAAAGTCGAAAATTATCGGAAAAAATCAAAAAGTTGGAAAAATCGAAAATAATTGGGAAAAAGTCAAAAATCAGAAATTCAATAAAGCAGGAAAATATCGAAGAATTGAAAATAGTAGACAAAATCGAAAATAGTCGGGAAAATCGAAAACTCGATAATAGTCGGAAAAAGTCGAAAATAGTCAAAAAGTCGATTAAAAAAGTAAAAATTGAAATAGTCGAAAAGTCGACTTTTTGTTCAAACTATAAAACTCTAGAACAAAACAATAACAAAGTACTGGCTATATTTACGTTCTTTAAGTAACCATTTACTTTCGCTACGTTTACATGTTTACATTAACGGTAGAATAACGGAGCTTTAATGGTAGAGTAATGGAACCTTCAGTTCTTATTTATGTCTAAATCGACAGATAAGGTCCGTGCTGCAGATTTCTAGATCCCCTGTGTTATGTAAATAAATAAATATTGTATTTTAATATTTAAAATAAAATTACTTAATTTTTTATATTAAAATATTTAGTGAAATTAAATCACTATTTTTTTTTTTTAATAGGATACAAAATTGTGACTAAATTTATAATAATTAATTAGTAACTTAAGTTAAAATATTATTACTGGAAGATGGCAGGGCAAAGAGATTTTAAATAAAATATTGTTAAACATATAAAAAGTCCAATAATTTATTTGAAGAAAGCATTTATTTTTTTCAAAACCGGTAGATAGTACAGCAGAGAAAGGTTATATAATAATTATTTTAAAACATTTAGTCCTTCTCTTTGTTAAAATATTAATGCTTAAAACTTTAGCTAATAAATTTCTGTATGTGTATAAAACAAAATTTTAGAGCAACATATGTATAGATATTTCCAGTTAAATATTAAGAAAAATAACAACAAAATATTACGAATTGTTGCATGTTTAGTAAAACCAAATATGCAGGTTAACACCAACATATACATATACTTACATACATTCATATGGGTTAATAAAATGTTTGATGGATAACATTATTTCTGCACACGCACCTATAAAATGTTTAATTTTTCCTGTTGTTTTTTTAAAGTAAATTAAGTTAATTCACTTGAAAAATAAATATTAATATATTTTTTTTCTTTATCAAAGTTATTTTTTTTTATTTTTTTTTAAATTTAAAACACACATTTGCAAGGTGTTGAATTTAAAAAAAAAAGTTTTATTAATATTTTCTTGTATTTTTATTAATTTTTATAGTTTTGTTTATCAATTTCTTAAACGTCTACACATGTATATCATCACATTCAATTCAATGGAATTATTATTAAATATATATATATTTTTTTTTAGTTTAGTTTAAATGGACAAATATCAAACGTCATTAATAAATTGATGCAATATGTCTTATGCCTGCCACACACATGCTCCAATATATTTTTATTTTCACAAACTGTATCAATTCAAATTATTTTAAAGACACTTTAACAGATTTTTTTTCTTCTTCATCTTAATTTAGTGTTTAGTTATAGTTTATTTATTATAACTTATATAACTAATACGTTAAATGAAATATTTAATGTAAAAAAAAAAAAAACAAGAAAGAAATAAAAATAATAAATAAATTTATTTATTCAAGGTTTAAAAAGAAATTGATATAAACAAAGGTCACTTGATTGTAATTTACATAGACGCCCATTAAAATTATTTAGATGATTTGAAGGGGAATTATCGTCATCAATAATTTTCTAAATGATGTCAAATGTACATACATATGAGCCACTAAAATTATTTTCAAGTTTTCTTTGAAATCTTCATATATGTATAAGTAATTATAGGGAATTTTGTGGTTAATTTTAATTTAAATAAAATACTTAAATTTGAATAGAATTAAAAAAAAAAAAAAAAAGATCTGTGTAAGATTTTTGTTATTCTTAGAAAAATACTGAATGAAGTCATACATAAGCAAATTTCATAGAAATATCTTTAAAAGTGCGATTAATACTACATATGTGCACAAGGTTTTCATAGACAGCCACTCAGACGGACGGACGGACATTGTTAGATCAATTTAAAAAGTAATTCTGAGTCCATTAGTATACTTTAAGGTCAGAATATGTTATATGCGTTGCAAGTACCAGCACAAATACATAATACTTCTATTATCTATGATAGTGTAGGGCAGACGCGGATCTAGCTCTAGTTTTTAGGGGAGGGAAATAGAATGATTTTCACAACTATTTCCTTAAATTTTATACTTTAGTACAAATTTTCCATTAAGAGTTTTCATTTTGGGGGAGGAAATTTCCCTTTCTTCCTCCACGTGGCTACGCGCCTAGTGTATGGTATAAAAAGTGGTTTAAATGCTTAATACATACTTTATAACAACATTTTGGTAATAAATCTATTTTCTTCTAATAAATTTGTATCTCGTAAACTACTACTCGAATCAAATTGAAGTGTATCAAAGAGTTGTTGAGAAGGACCTAAGCCAACAGAAATAACATCTCGTAGTTACACTGTGATAACACAAGATAAGCTACAAAGTGTCAAAGATCACTATCTCGAGTATGTAAAAGTTTCAAAATTTCGTAACTTTTACAAATGATGTTCGATTTTAAAGATTTTTATATTTCTATACAGTACTAGACAAGATATAGGAAATCTCATCTAAATTATCTCTAAGAGTTAAACAAGATATTAAAGTAGAATTTTGAATTTTTTACTTTTATTTTGATATTTTTTTTTCTTTTTCGGGAATAAGTCCTAAGATATATGAGATACAACATTTTTAAAAATATTCAATAATTGTTTACATATTCCAAAATAATTTGCCGAAAGAATTTTTGAATTATCTCAATTCGTTTAGCCGTGAAAAATATTCAAATTCGGCTGTCAGAAATTTGTTTGAAAAATGAAAATTTTTTTTCCAAAAATAACTCAAGGCAATCGAAAAAAATTCCATAGGCTTAAAAAAACATATTACAATTTTAATGTATTATGGTTCCAGTAGTACAAATAGGCTCAAAATTTTATATTCTAGGGAAAGGTTTTTTTAAATAAAATTTTAAATAAAATTATAATTTGTTTGCTCAGGTTAACACATAGCAATTTTTCTTACCGCAAATTTAAGTTTATAGGATAGAGAGGAGAAGAGAATACTAAAATTTTACATTCTTTTTATCTCTCTCGTCTACAAAGTCAGAATTGCGGCCAGAAAAATTGCTGTGTGTGAACCACGACTTTTGACATTTCTGCACATAATTAATTATTAATAAAAATTAAAAAAATATTAGTCTGATATTATTAAAATAAACATGGAAAAATTCACATTTATTCAATCTTTAATCCGTTCATATATTACGTTTCAATCGGCTCAGTAGTTTAGAAGTTATAATAAAAAAATGAAGCCAAAAATATATTTTTTACGTGAAAATAGTAAATTTTTTGGTAATAAAAAAATCATGAAAAATCGAAAAGAGCAAAAATTTTTCAGTTTTATTACTTTATCACAAAGCCACATGCAATAGCAACAAAATGAGATATCGGTCATAAAAATCTATAGATTTTTTTTATAATTCATTTGAAATTAAGTCAATTCGCTCATTTTCACAAAATTTTAGTTTTTTAAGATATTAAAAAAAAACAAGCGAGAATGTTTGTTGTTTTGAATTTTTCCAAATTTTACATTATATCGGAGGTGGACGGTAAGGTGTCTGACCTCACCCATTTTTTGTTTTCAAGTTTACATTTATCCTTGAACTATTTGTACAAAATTTCGTTGACATTTCACCTTATATGTGAGGTGTGCCCAATTTTGGTTTCCAATTTTGTATTGATTCTCATACTGTTTATACAAAATTTCGTTGTGGCACATCCGTTTGTTTGATAAATAGAAAAATATGAAACGGTCACCCTGAGTTTCTAGTTTTTAACCCATAACATTTTTATTTGTTAAACGATTTTGACCGAACAATCTCTATGTATAATGAATGTTCCAAATTTCATCTTCCTACGTTGTCCCGTTCGAGCCCTATACAGCTTTCAACAGACGGAAATAGTTAGATCGACTCAGAATCTAATCAGGATCCATAAAATAAATATATTTTATAGGGTTTTAAGTGATTTTCCGGTATGAAGGGGGTGGGAGGTATATTGATTTCAAATAAATAGAATATAAAAAAATATTCGAACAATATTTTGTCTTCTCGTTTATCTGTCTGGAGCTTCATTTACCATTTAGACGGACAGACAGACGGACGGACTCAGCAAAATTCAATCAGAATCTTATCAGGTCTTAGTATTTGCATATATGTGTATAAAATATGGTACTAATATATTAAATTTAACAGTTTAACCTTAAACTCATTGTATTTAGCTCAAGTAACACTTACTACATTAACCTTTTTTGAACATTTTATTACAATTACATATAAGACTATAATTAAATATTAATTTAATTTCAATATCAATCCTCAATATTATTCATTTATATCACAATCTCACCATTTATTGCAAATATTTTGTTAAAATCTCTCATTTTATGAATAATTTCAGTTAAGTTTTAACCCAAAAAAGAATGTGTATTCCCCAAATAAAAAAACAACAACAATCCTTATAACCAAATAAAAGGGAAAAAAATGATTTTAAAGCATGACAAAAATTCATGTTCTTGCCATTACGTGACGATTACTTTTATACAACACGTTAGTTAAAAAAAAAAAAACAAAAAACCTCTGAGACTTCTGCCACAAAATCCCAAAATAAAATGTTGTTTCCTTCAAAATTGTTTTCATTTTTTTGTTTCTGCGTTGATACTGCTGCTACTATTTAGTGCTTGGTGCTGCTGCTGCTGCTATTACAGTCGATATATTTTCATATTATGGCAAGTGCGATCATCGTTATAAAAGCTACTGGATTTTTAATGTGTTTTAATCATTAAACGCACATCTCCAACGCAAGTTCTGGTGGACAATAAGAGTAGAGCGAAAAAAAAAACGCACAATAAAAATTTATATATAAATAACAGTGTAACAAATATTAAAAGTAACAGTTTGGAAAAGAGCCTAAATATTTTGATATTTGTAGATATTATATGAAAGCAAGTTTTCTAAAACTTCACCATTCTATAGCATAATATTGTTAAATATCTTTTATCCAATTATTCTGTTTAATTATATTTCTGTTCTCCTGTTTATTTTTATATAAAACAACAAGAGTTTAAAGTAGCTGCTACTGTTGTATGTTGCAAAAATAAATTGTTTTTTTTTATTAAAAATGAAATAACGTGGTTACTCTCAACATCATACAACTAACAATGAGTAGCAGCAAACTATAACTACTTACTACTGGTCATATAATAAATATTTGTTAAGTTTGTAAGAGTTTTGTTGCTGCTGCTGCTACTACGCCATCAGTAAGCGTTGTTGTATCTTCTTTAAAACATATTGATTATTGATGACCAAATTTGAAGAAGTGGTTAAAATCAACTTGATTTTATAGTTACATACATATCTACGTTTCATCATTTATTCCTTTTAATTTTTTTCTTTTTAATATTTTTCCTTTTTTTTTAGTATTTTTTGACGTGATTTTCTTATTGCTTGATGAAATGTGAATTAAGGCAATAAATTGAGCTGATAAATATTATTAATAAAGTTTCGTTTTTATAGTATTTCATTTTAATGTCTTGGGCTGAAATTTAATTATTCTTTTAAAAATGTGTCAGAGAGAATGTTAAAATTTTAAATTATATAATTAAAGTTACCAAAAAGAGAGAAAAGAAAAAAAAAAACTAAAATGTCCAAAATAGTTGCTACACAAATTGCCAATGTACTTATAAGTGTTTAAGGATAAAACTGTAAATTGTTACCAACAATCTTTATAATGATGATGATGACGATAACGATTAAAGCCAGAGGAGTATGGATTTGAATTCATAATATATCGTAGTTAAATGTTATGTAGCACAAAAACTGTTGCAATAAAGTGTTAAAACATTTTAATTTCAATGAAATTATATCTTAAATAAAAGCTTAATAAAAGAAAAATTAATATGTAAGTAAATTAAAGTATTTCTTAAAGAATTTTATATAAATAATTTTTGCTGCTGTTATAGTTTAACAAAACTTACTTACATTTCGGAATGCAAACACTTTCATATTCAAAAATTCAATCAAGGAAATATACAAATTAATTCTTATATTCGCTTTCGCACCCAATTGTAAGATTTTTATTAATAAATCTCCTATCAAATCAAAATGTATAGAAAAGTTATAGTGTAGGACATAAGCTTTTAGAAAAATTATTTTCCAGTTAAAAAAATTCGTACCCTTTAACAAATCAAGTTCGATTACAAATTTATTTTAATCATTTTGTATAGTGATTTACAATATAAGTTAAGAAGATATTTATGCTTTTTTAGGTAATTCAAAAAATCTTAATCTTAAAATATTCAGCATTGAATTCCCTTTTCTATGGACACAAAGCAATTTAAATCTATAAATCTAAATCTATTTTCATGAAATATAATCAATATAAAGAGCTAAAAAGTCATGAATATAACATTATGTTGTCATGGAAAGGAAGTACTTAGTAGTGAAAGGATGTACTTAGTAGTGAAAAATCTCCAAATAAATATGAAACGTCAATGAATTAAAAAAAGTGCTTAACATTTTTTTTATATGAAAATTAATCTTTTTTTAATTTATAATTTTCGACAAATGCTAAAAGTAGGGAGCAAATCTAAATCAGTTTAAATTTTTTTACTAACCGTGTATATGGCTTGTCTTTTGAAATATGTAAAGATAAAAGTGTCTTATATATTTTCTTAAAAAAAACACTCTTCTAAATATTTTTCTGTGGCTATTTTCTGTTATAACTTCAAATTTTTTTTTGGAATTGATCAACGATGATAGTAAAATACAAAAACTTATGTGAAAATATGTTTTAATAAAACCCTTTAACTTGAGCGCAATACTCCTCCTGGGCTATATTCGTCAAACTGCTTGTGGGCCGATTTAACTTATCCTACAGGAACTTTGTAATCAGATACGTAGCTCTTACTATCTTTAGATCTTTTACTGTACATAAATTGCATTCAAATAAGAATCCTCTAGTGATTTTCCCATGAAAAGATTTTGAGTCGCCATTGTTAATTTGAATTTTGATTTATTTTACACAAAATTCAATAACATTTTTAGTTTTATTTGAAATGCTGTATTAATATGAAGTAAAAATCATCATATATAGGAAAATGATTCTATCACTTGGCGAATATACCCTATGGGATGGTGTTGTTCTGACGTTTTTGATCACTTCACAGATTCATAATAAAAATTAACTTGTAACGTTGTAATCTTTAGATCTTTTACTATACATAAAGACTCCCCAGTCCTAATTGCATTCAAATAAGAATCCTTTAGTGATTTTCCCATGATAAGATTTTGAGTCGCCATTGTTAATTTGAGTTTTGATTTATTTTACACAAAATTCAAAAAAAAAAAAAAAAAAAAAAAAAAATGGAAAAAAAAAAAAAAAAAAAAAAAAAAAAAAAAAAAATTTAGTGTTTTATTTGAATTGCTGTATTAATATGAAGTAAAAATCATCATATATAGGAAAATGATTCTGCCCCCATCACTTGGCGAATCTAGCCTATGCGATAGTGTTGTTCTGACGTTTTTGATCACTTCACAAATTCATAATAAAAACGAGAGAAGAAGGTATAGTCGGTCAAGA
>MINK01032385.1:0-10985 GCA_001735545.1 Phormia regina
AAATATTTTAATGAAATTTAACATAAATAAGTTTTATGTAAGCATAAATCCATGTGCAAAATTGGTCCATAATTAACAGTAGCTCCCATATAAGATAAAATTTCGAGAATCACCAAAAAGTGCATAAATACGTGTGAATCTTAGTATCGACGTAATATTCTGTATTAGTATTATTATTTTCCACTTAATACAATTGTATTAATTATAGGTCCATAATTCCCGAATTTTGGTACACATAGGCAATTGTGTATTGTCGGTCTTGACCGACTATACTTTCTTCTCTCGTTAATGTTTGAGTACATATTAGAAGTGAAATTATAAGAAAATAAGCGGAAATAACACCGGGTCTATATTAGAGAAATTTATATCAAAAGTTAAATTTTTGTTTGAGTTTCTGTCAATTATACCGTTGAGTCTACATTACTACATTACATTAGAGAATTTGTGTCAAGAAAAACATCAAGTTTTTATTTGAGTTGCAGATATTTTTTATCTCTGTCAATTAAAGGGTACCAATAACAATCAAGATGGCCCCTTTAACCAAACATTATGAAGGCAAAGTTTTCAGAGCTCGATCGCTGACAATTTTCTTTTAACGCTGCAACAGAACTAACAATTTCAGCCTACATTAGTCAAATCTTTATCACGATAAAATTTTGACGTTTGTCTTGATAAAAATTCGTCTAATGTAGACTCAAAGTAAAAAATACTCGCCTTAGGCGGCATCTAGACTAGGGATCAGCCTTGCCGTTTTGTAGATTTCTACCAAATTTGGGTAGAAATTTGACAATTTAAATGTTCTTAATCAAATAAAATCTAAACTAAATTAAGGAGGTTTCTGCACTATAAAATAAAGCATTTCATTTTAACAAAAATTAAAATTATCTGCATTATTTTTTAATACGTTCTATAGTTATTGAGATATTTATCCCATTTTCTGGAAAAAAATAAAATTTTATCCAAAAATTAAATTTTTTTAATTATAAAGATTCGAATGTGTCAAAATTTAATTTGTTTAATCATAAAGATACATTTTTGCCAACAAAACACATTTTATTAAAATAAATTTATCTGCCTAAATTTTCTATGTAACTTTTTAATAAGTATTTTCAGTAATTTGAGAAAAAAAAAAAAACAAAACAGATATATTAATGAAATAGGTCTTATTATATTAACAACAAATTTATTATTATGATTAAGTAATAATACAAAATTTTATTTTTGTCACTTTCGATTTTTTGCGCAATTTTGTGAAAAAAATATTTTTTCCAGAAAAAGTTCTTAATATCTCAATAAATGTTGGCCGTATTAAAAGTAATGTAGGAAGAGCTTGATATTTTTAGAGTTTTAACACTCAAAAAAATTAATGGTTTGGTACTTTGGTAAATTGACTGAGAAACCCCATGGTGCAGAGTTACTGTTTCCATGTGTATTGTTAAGTATATTTTTGTAAATGGCAAAAAATTTACTTTTGGTGGGTTTCCATCAATTTTGGTAGATTTTTTCTAAAATTTTAGTAGACTAAATATATATTCAGTGGTAACACTACTACGGATGTCAATTTCAATTCACAATTGTGCTGAGTTCACACGTATTCTAGCGCTCTCTCATTTAATCGTTGCTTAGAGTGTAAAGAGTACAAAATGCACTGTAAAAATTATTGAACTAAATTGTTTGGTAATCAATTTCCTTAATATTAATAATTTCCTTAATAGTTATATTTTTTACTTCAATTTTAATAATTGAAGATTGAAGACCCATGTATTACGGAGATATTATATTTATTAAACTCATCTTTTCTTTAATGCAAACACAATTATATTAGTGATTGACATCCCCAATCTAGACTTACAAGTGGGTGGCTAACTAGTCGTCTTCACGTAACATATAAATATTTATCATTAACACTAACGATCTATCATTAACCCTAACATCATGTTAGTGTTAATTATAGATCGTTCAATTTGGTGTTAATATTAATTTTTTTGATGTTTAAACATGTTTCTTTTAACATTTGCTTTAACAACCGTGTTTAAACATCGAAAAAAATAACATTAACATCAAATTGAACGATCTACATTTATCATTAACATGATGTTAGTGTTAATGTTAAATATTTTATCTTACGTGAAGACGACTAGTAAACGCTGGTCGACTTTTCCCCATGGGAAAAACAGTGCTGGTTTGTAAATGATATGAGGTGGAAAAAGGGTTGTTATAAACATATTTATTTATAAAATTTTTTTTATTGAAAAATAGTTCCCCTTCTCATATTTTACTTTCATCAAACAAAAAAACGTTAAATAAATGCGCGTAATTTGAAAAGAAAGAATGGCGGGAAAATACGACCCAATAATTTGTATTAAATATTTGACTTATATGAACTTAGTTTTAGATAAGATATTTTTATTTATTTTTTGTCTATTTTCAATAAATATTTTTGAATACCTCAGAAAATATTTAAATTTAGGAAAAACTTAAGGGATATGAAACAAAACTTAATATAAAAGATATTTTACAACTTAAATATGTATAATATTAAATTTGCATTTATTTGGCCAGACCGAAAACAATTTAGTCTCATATCAGTCTAAATATATTTTTTTGCGTAAATATCGTCAATAGATTAAAAAAACAAAATAACTCACGTGACATTTTTCTTATAAATTAACCATTTTCCACCATATCATAAATAAATTTAAAATTTCTTTTTTAACTATTTATGAAGCGTTTCTTTTGAACATATTTAAAAAAAATGTTATTTGTGAAAAAAGTGAAAGAAAAAATGGCAATTTTTTATATCAATTCCAGAGTTCCGACTTTGATATAATTTTCACGTCTAGACAAATTGAAATAATCCACAGAATTTTCCAAAATATTTTTTCGGAACATATAGAAAATTACGGAATGCTCCAGAGCTTATTTACGAAAAACGGAATAAAACCAATGCAAATATGTATCTTTTCACTTATTTAGATGAGTAACTTACATATTCAAGGTAATCAACTTGGACAGCCTGAGGTTTATCTGGTGTTATCACTTGTGATTCAATCATATTTTTGTTGTATACATGAACCAAGTAAATATGCAAAAAAAAATATATAGTTGTAGATCCATAACCATATTATTGCAACATAGATGAATGTACTTGATTCATATACAACAAAAATATGGCTTGAAGATAACAATATTTTTATTGTGATTATAACCATAATATAATTAACAAACAAGTATAAAATCCAACAATAATATGACAGTACTCGATTATAGTTGCTAATCATCAAATTTTTTCGTTGCATACATTTCAATTTGATCCGACTTGTAGTTAAGGAGACATAGATTTATTATACTTTAAAAGATAGGCACTCAGCTTTCTACTTATAGAAAATGATTCTGATCCGAAATGTATACTTTAAGGAATATATATTTTTTTTGTGGTATAAACGTCAGCATTAAAAATTTCACATATTGTCTTTACAGAAACTTACAATAATCCTATTGGAGATGGTGTATTATTAATAATAACAATGAAAATAACAGACAATACTAATAATTTGCATTAAAAAGAACAAAAAAAATCTGCATCATTACAAAGAATGAGGTGGTTGCAGTGGTCGTGGTTATTATTTTTTTTTTTTTTTCATAAATATGTACATATGTATGAATGTATGTAATTCCTGGTAAATTTGTATAAACAAAAACATTTTCTATTCACGTTTATTATAATATTTATTATTTAAACAACCTTCATTGAGATACAGAAAATGTAAACGTAATAATTTCTTTTATTGTCGATTGGGAAATGTTTAACAAAATCATTTCCCGCTTAATTGCAATTTATTTTGCATGTGTCCACAGATAATTAAAAAAAATCCTTATAGGAGAGCTTAAAAATAATTATAAATTAATCTAATCAGTTAAATGTTTTAACTTTTTTACTTAAATGTAATCAAATTAAATAAATAATAGACAAATTTTTTGATAAATACACAGAAAAAAATTAAAAATCGACTTCAAATACGAAATTACTTATATTAAATAATTTTTAAGTGATTTTGCTCCAATCATTAATATCTACATATCTAGACATAATGAACTGATAATTTTTGAAAATTGACTTTATTTATATTTTTATAGTCAAATCTTAAAATTATCTTTATATTTTTTAAGAGCTTTCAATTTATTTAAAAAATAATTTTAAGCCAATTAGATAGTTAATTATATTATTAAATAATATAATTAAATTGCAATACAAACATTCTTAATTATTTTATAAAAAAAATAGAAATATTTTTTTCTGTGTAATAAAATTTATTCTCATTTATGAGACTATAAAAAAAATACCGTAAATTTAAATTAATGGCAGAAATGTCTGTTGCTTTGTTAAAAAAAGCAAGAGTTTTGAGAATATTCTCCCAAATAAGTGACATACAGGTATGAGATGAAAATCTATCGTTTTTAAAAACGAATCGATTTTAAAAGTTGTGATAAATTTTGATCGATTTCCAAAATTACTTTTGCAGTAGTGATTTATTTTTATTTAGAAAATAAAACTCATGTGAAAAATTACCAACTAATTTTAAAGAAATATAAAAAAAATTATAATAAAATCTAATAGAAAGTGATTTTCTTAATAATCAAAATGTTAAAAAACTTTGATTGATTCTATATATACATATAAAATTGCTAAGCATTTTTCTCTTTCCAGAGGTTTTTGTAGACGGATTTTTAAATTTCTATCAGGAAGCGGAAATAAGCAGATTTATGTTTAATTTTTTAAGAAATTCAATTCGACTTACTTATAAAGCTTTTCGTCCTACAAATCCTAACAGATATTTTCGATCATTTTATGGTGTTATATGTAAATCGAATTAATAAAATGTACGTCTATTTGTCTTTATAGAACACTAGCTATTATCCGGTGTGCTTCGTGCTCAGATATACTACTTTTAATAATTTAGTAAGTGGGCGTGGCCTAATTTTCCTTCCAGGCATATAGAACACAATGTGAAAATTTCAATCAAATCGTATGTATAGACTTCAAACATACATACATAAATAGATATTCAAAATTAATAATTTTTGTAATATATTCAGGCTCAAGTTCATTATTGTAATAATTTTTGTAGAATACAGAAAAATATTTATCAGACATTAGAAAGATCTTCATATATCATGTTGTAAAGATATTTCTTTTAACTCACACTTCTGAAAAATTAGAATACGTAACTTCGTCAATTTACATATTTCAAATTCTTAAGTATTAAATGGAAAGAACTTGTACTAAAGCTTTTTCTTATGTTTATTGTACTTTAAAAGGCATATGGATGCTGATGAAGTAGCGGATCAGAAAATACATTTCATCCTGCTAGTGTCTGATAAGTCTTTTTCTGTATTCTACAAAAATTGTTACAATAATGAACTTGAGCCTGAATAAATTACAAAAATTATTAACTCATAAAAAGTTCGAAATAATATTCAACATTTAAAAAATTAAAATTCAAAAAAAATTTCTCTTAATTGTTTTTTATTATCAAAAAATGTCTAATGAAATAAATTTATTTTGTTTTCATTATAATATTATTATTGATTCAACAATTTAAAAACTATTTAATCAATGAAATATTTATTAAATCAACAAAACATATATTTAATCAATGAATCATAGCCAAATATGTAAATATGTATGTAAATATATATATGAAATTATATGTTACAGGTAAATGTATTATTTTTAGAATTTTGTTGCATTTAGAAATTATTAAATGAATGGCTACTTTATGTGACCGTGCAACATGAAAAACCACAAAAATTATTGTTAATGACGTTCATTAATGTTTCCTCGACTTTCATATTTTTTTTTGCAGATTTAATTTTTTTGTTTTTATTGTTTTCGGTTAAATGACAAACAATTAATAAAGAACCAGTGTTTGTAGTTTATGTTGTTTGGATGGATACTTAGATGTGATGGTGGTTGGATGAATGGTCAGTGTAAGAATTTTCTTAGACCTAATGGCCAAATGTGTAATAGACAAACAAACGGTCGAAAGAAAGGACAGACTGGCAGCCAAAAGCATGCATGTGTTATTTAAAACTATAAATATATATTTTTGTTAATTTTGTTTCTTCTTCTGTTTCTGTTGCTTTTCGTTTTCTTTTTTCTTTTGCATAAAAATTTAGGCAATTAAAAAATGTTATTCATGTTTTTTTTCATTCTTTTTTTATTATGTGTGTGTAACCATAAATTTTCCTCTACTATTATCCAATTTAATTTGTATATTATAATTGAATTTCAAAGTATATATATGAAAAAAAAAAACTACAACACAATTGCATGAATACAAACACCAAATGAGTTTGAATATAATAAAAATTTATTGTATTTAAATTAACACATCGATCTTTTTTTCATGTTATTTTTTATTTTTTTTGTTTGGTTTTTGTGTACTTTTTTTTCTTTTTAAGTTTGAACATAGAAATTAGTTTGAATAAATATGTTTTTGAATTGAATATAATTCATCACTATTGTGTGTTAAATTTATTGCATTAAAATGATGATATGTTGGTCTTGATGATATGAGTTTCTTTTATTTTGATTTTGATGCACAATTGTCCCTAATTTGATTAAAATATCATCTTCTTCATCATGATCATTTGTGTGATGCCTTGATTTAATTTTATTTTCGTCTTTAGAATGTAATCATATATTATATATATATTTATAATATATTATACATTTATATATATATTTACTCAGATAGTATATTATTAATGATAAATTTATTTTGATATAAAATATAGTGAAATTTATTTATTTTATACTCTTGATAGTTGTCAAGTACCAACCATCCAACCACCTCATCAGTGTTTTATGTACATATGTATGTAACAGAATAATATGCACTAGAATTAATAGAACAAGTGCGTTCTTCCGCTGCCATACTAGATAAACCATTATACAGAGTTACCAAATGTTTAACATACATACATACATACACACATACATATACACATAGCTCCTGCGTCAATTAAAAATTTGTGATTTGAAACATTGTCTCGCAAAAATAGGCGACTTATCTTCAAATCTCCTGCACCCACCACCTTAGGCGAAGGAGTTTTAAGTTTTCCGATTGATGTATGCATGGGGGACGATATTTAGAGGCTTTTGAACCGAAAGTCAAATGATACCAACACAAATTTCCTGACGAATTTCGGCCTCTGCTGTTGCTTCTACTTCTGTTACGTCTGTGGTTTCTTCTACGAGCTAGAGGAGAAGTAGCTATTCCATCAATACATTGTATAAGTTCACTTATTTGGTGCTCCAATTGTTCAAAACGATTTGTTTGGCTAGATGTATTAATTTGACAAAGCGAAGATGAATCTAGCTGATTATTTATTTTGTCAGCCATGACTGTAAGTTTTTCCAAACTACCAGGACTTATAGATAGCACAGCTTTTAAAGTTGATAACAAACGTTGGAACCATAAAGATTTGAGCATATCATCCGACATCTTACTTCATGACAATTGCCTCAATTCACGCAATAGAGAAGAGGGGCGCTTATCACCTAAATGTATGTTTTCTAACAATTTCTGCAACCGTTTTTCCTCGGAATCTTGAAATTCAGCAAGTAAGGCAGATTTAAGAGTTTCATACATATTTTGTGTTCGAGGACTTTCAATAACATGGCTTACAGCATTAAGGACATCACTTTCCACGAATCCAACTAATGCATGGTATTTCGTGGCGTCTTGAGAAATACCAGAATTGAAAAATTGACTTTCAATTTGGCTAAACCATAATTTTGGATTAGTCTTTCAAAATGGAGGAATTTTAATAGAAACACGTGAAATTCCTGATGATGGAGACGTGGATGCTGATACAAATTCATCCTCTGATAACGACATATTGAAAAGAAAAACGTCGGGGTCACCAATGAAGAAACACAATTTATATTTTATTTTTTATAAAATGTTTTGATTTACTCAAGAATGGAAAAGTAATTAAGACAAATTTTTCTATAAAAATTATTTTGTAAAGCAAAAAGTCAATGAAAATAAACTATAAACTAAAATATAGCCTATTATGCCTGGAAGGTATAATAGGCTACTTTTTATTTTGAAATTCCATGTGGGCGAAGTGCCATGCCCACTTACAAATAATTATTAAAAATAGTATATCTCGAAAATTGGTAATACTAGAGACCTCAAATTTTGCACGAACAACTTTGAAACCTATATGAACATTCTGGAAAATAAAATGGAAAAAATGAAAAATAAGCGAACTAGCAATAGGGGGTGTGGCACATCCCACGCGATTAATACAAAAATCTTTATATCTGCGAAACTATAAAAGTTAAAGAGCTACAATTTTGTACGACTTCCATTAGCTCCAATATAAATATTTTGGACATATAAAGAAAATATTAAATTAACATATCTAAGAAAATATAACAGTTAGAGCTCTAAAATTTTGTCGGAGCTACTTTGGAATCAATATTAATATATAAAAAACAGAGGTGGACTGGAAGACTTCCCATATGAATTAAATGCAAAAATTCTTATATCTGGGAAACTAATGCTAAAATTTTGCACAAAGAATTTTAACAAGAAATTACAATTTTTAAGAAAAATGTTATATTATATATACGTCAGAAAATTATCGTGATAAAGATTTGTCTAATGTAAAATTGTCAGCTATCGAGCTCTGACAACTTTGTCTTGATAATGCTTAATAAAAGACGCCATCTGATTGTTGTTAGTACTTTTTATATTGTTTATTATGATATATGTTTTCTCCTATAATTGACAAAGATAAAAAGTTATCTGGAACTCAAATAAAAATTTGACGTTTGTATTGATGAAAATTTCTCTAATGTAGACTTAACGTTAACGGACCTTAACATTGAGTCAACATTAGACAAATTTTTATCAAGACAAACGTCAAAAAAAAGACTGAATTTGTCAATAATATTGCAGCGTTAAAAGAAAATTGTCAGCGCTCGAGCTCTTACAACTTTGTCTTCATAATCTTTAGTAAAAGACGCCATCTTAATTGTTTATTTGATATAGAGCAAAAAAATTATCTGCAACTCAAACAAAAATTTGACGTTTGTCTTGATAAAATTTCTCTAATGTAGATTCAACGTAATGTTTAATAACATGTAAATTTTAGTTACAAAAATTATAGTATTTTTGCATATTTTTATTGCAAACAAAATTTTATTAATATGAAACATATTATTACTTCTATAACCATTAAATATTTGTAGTCTATTTTCTCTGCGTGTACATGATTTTTAAGCTCATAGGATAAAAAAAAATTCTATGTTGCAAACATTTAGGGCTGGCCACTCTAAAACAATAATCATACTTATCAGAATCTTAAAAATAATTTTTCATTGTTATTTTTTGTATTTTAATTTTTGCGCTATAATCTTGATCATTTTGACAAACAACCAGACCGTGGGATCTTCTAGGCAACTACAAGAAGACCTCGTAGAATTTTGTATTTTACTTGGCTTTTTGTAACAATCGAAAAAAAAATGTACAAACAATTAAAAGAAAATCTAATCAATCAGTAGTTGACGACACCTTATGTCTATTACAATTACAATTAAAAATGTTAAGATTTTAATTTTAGGTGACAGTATGCAACATACAAAATGTGCCGCCAACAAGTGGTTAAATACAATTTCACATTTCTTAAATAAAAAGGAAATTATGAAAATAAATAGATCAAAAAAAAAAAATCAATTAATTGAAGAATTATGATTTGAAAATGCAAAAGAATGAAATTATCATTTGGTATCTTAAGAAAGTGATTTTTTAAAGTGTAGTTTTAAGTAACCATGATTAATAATAAAAATATAAATAAATAATTTTAATATTTCTAATTGTATATAATTTTAGGATTTTTTATGAGTTTCGTCCAGTTTTATCAATAATATTTATTTCCTTATAATAAACTAACACTGTCACTTCAAATTAGTGTAGCGTGCTCTTTGATATATTAGTTTTTTGTCATTAAACTAAAACTAGGGACATTATTATTTGTATTGTATTCAGATTTTAATTTTATATCGTATGTATATTTTTATTTTACTGTTGTTCTTTTTGTATATATTTCTTTTTTTTCTTCTTCTTATCTGATGCGCAACATTTCTTTGTTTTACTATTTCAAGGACTTGTACGATTAAGAATTCGTTTTTATAGTTTAGATATTTTTGCAAACATATTATTTGCCTTGATAATACGCGTATTTTTTAGTAATTAAATCAAGGATCTTAATAAGTATAATTTTGTTTTATTTAATAATAAATATGTTTAAATAGAACAGGTGCTAAAAATAATAAAGGACATTAATAATAACATAATAACACGCACATATTTAAGTAAGTATTTCTCAATTCTTTTATATCATTTCCATATCAAAACATTTATATATTGTTAATTATATGAAAAAAATCAAAATAACATAATTTGTTAATAACGAATGATATCTGAAGAAAAAGATTATATTTGAAGTAGGGCTGAAGGACGAGTATTCGATAAAGGGCACATTCGTTATTGCCAATTATTTGGAAAACGAAGTAAAATCCCTTGAGAAAAGGTCACAGAACTGGTCCGAATGGACAGATTCAATGTCGATTAATATAACAAATCTTTGAAAAAAAATTAAGTAATTATTTACTTTGGCGACGAGTTAGGTGTAAATTTATACTAAGAGTCCGGTCATTACTGCAATTTTTTCATTTCACTTATACAAATTTCACTGTGGGTTTTTTATTTATGAAAGATATGCAACAGAATATTTGGGGTGGAATCATTCGAACTGCAAAAGGATTTTTCGCTGGTAGTTCAAAATTTTTGATTTATGAGCATCTAAACTTTTTTGTTTTTGCACACAGGTTGCCTCAGGTAAATCGAAATATATATATATATATATATATATATATATATATATATATATATATATATATATAT
>MINK01032548.1:0-12740 GCA_001735545.1 Phormia regina
ATTTATATAACCTCCTGACAACGGCGATTCATAGATCCCACAAGATTCGCACATACCTCGGGGGAATTTAGTACAAAGTTTCTTGAACTTTTGTTTTGTTTTCCCCAACAGTGGTACTGTTCTCAGACTGCGTCCCATCAATCCAACTTCCTTCAGCCTATTTCTTATTGTTCGACTTGTTACTGAAGCACACAATTCATTTTTAAGGCTACTTGATCAAATAAAGGGGTTATTTTTGGAAAGTTGAACTAAACGTTGGTCAAAACACGCTGACGTTTTACGCTTTCTATATCTAGTTTCATGACTTTAGTTTTGAAACACTTTATTATCTGTGCAATTTTTCTAATTGATAACCCGTCTGAATTTCATTTAAGAATACATTTCTTTCAGATTCAGTACAATGAACACTATGACCCATTTCCAAATTTATTTACCGAACGAAGACTTAATGTAATGAAACTGTTTGCGAAAGTCAGGGTCGTCCCTATTATTTTTTCCAGTACTGTATTTTTATATCAAATTTACAATTTTTATTTAAAATAAACTATTAATTAAAATCTATTTTATTTTATTAGATTTCACATAAAAATGAAATTCGATTTTGAAAAATATTTAACAATGGACGGCTGGGCAGAAATTAATGTTTTTGGAAATAAATCTGTAACTTCTAATCGAGTGGTTGAAATATTTTGTATACTTTTAATAGAAATATTTCTTTTGATACTATAAGTATTTTATCTGTAATAAAATCTTTAAAAGTTAAAATATAAAATTTGTAAAATGAATCCCAGCGTTAAAAAAAAAACTGAAAATCCCCAAAATTAATATTTTCCAAAGTCTATTAAGCGATTTATCAAAGATGAAAATTAATTCCATTACTTTTTTAATAAATTTATTGAAATTTAAATTTTCTTATATTTGTTTCTAAAAATGAAACATTTTGTCGGCTTTCAATGATTTTTTTAATTGTATCAATTAATAAATTTCATCAAATATACATAAAAATAAGTGATAATTTTAATAATTGAATATACAAATTTTTTATAGATGAGTTTCAATTAGTAAAATAATTGAAATTTGATTTTATAACTTTTTGTTATAATACTTTGATTTTGAGTCATTTTTTTTATTGAAAAAAAATAATATAAAATTCTGATTAATTTAAATTTAATAGACATTTTTTTTTAATTTTTTTTTTTTTTTTTTTGTTAAAAATAAATGTTAAATCTCTTCTTCTTACTATTTTGAAGTTTTATTACAATTTTAGTAAGGAAATTAGGTATATGTAAATTAGAGTCCGACAAAATATTCGATTTCGTAATAAGTCAAACAATTGGGATTTGGTCTACATTAGATTCTCTGTACCGTTATAAGTTAAAAAGTCGGGATTCATTAGATTACAAATTTTTCTTGCCATGATTGTAAATATAAATCTTAAGTTTTCTCTCTACTTCAGGAACTCAGAATGACGACAAGAAAAATCTTTGCTCCAAGACGTAATCTTTTGGATGTATTTTAAAATGATTTGCATGCAGTTCATATTTCTCTCAATATTAATTTTAAGTTAATACATAGAAATCTCCATAAATAACAAAAAACAATAAAATATCTGCTCATATTAAAAAGGTTTCGGTTCGGCTTTAAAAAATCGGCTTCGGTCGGACTCTTATATAAATATAAAAAAATTGTATGTAACTGGAAACATATGAGTACATAATATTGATCTACAGAGTTTTATCAATAAACATATATAGAGTGGTTTTAGAAAGAAAAAAAAATTTACTACCGAAATTATTTATTTTTTTCAGTTAAAATAAAAACAAATAATAATAACAATAATAAACGCATATAAAAACCAGAACAATTAATAGTATTTAAAAGTTCTTTTTGTTTTATCGTAACGATTTTCTGGCAGCTAAAGTAATTTGTGTATGAAAACTATCAGAGTATTGTTACGATATTAAATAACCAGACAATTATATAATTGCTATTGTAATCAGTTTTTTTTTTTTGTATCACATTTCATGTCCTAGCGATATAATCCTAAACTTACTTAGCTAGCAATTTGGCAAACAATTAAAAAGGAGGTATAATTTACAATATGTATGCATATCTTAATATCTATTAAACATTATATTGTTATATACATTTTGTGTTATTATTATAATTATTAATATTATTTTTTGCTTAGTATGTAGCATCATGTTAATTAATACCACGACGCTAATTTATATTATATATTTAATTCTACAATTTATTTAGCATAATATATTATATTGCTTTCTTTGTGTATCGATTAACAACAATTAAATTCATTTATTTACGTGGGTGTATATTTAATGACAAAATAACTAATTACGCACAACGTTACGGAAGCGATTGTCACAAATAAGATTGCAGTTATTATGATTTTAATATCCATCTCAGAAATTTTGCCAAAAAATCCTGTAAAAGTATTACATAAAAAGTTACAAATTTCATAGTCATTTCATGGAAGTTAAAAGTAATTACAATAAGAAGGAAAAAGAAACAGAATGTGTGTGGGATTTAAAAAAAAGCTAATGAAGTTTTAATAATTATACATAACTAAGTATGCATACGAGTATGTAGTTATGAACTTGTTATAATTTTCTTATATAGGAAATCGCTCAATATGTATGATTAATATCCATTATATGCATATAATACATAAACATGTATGTATGTAAATTATCTTGAAACATTTGTATATATATTTATGTGTATGAAAGCCATTAAAATATTATGTTTTTGTTTGTATAAAAAAAAAGAAGAAAACTATTGGTTTAAACTATTTGACTAAAGAAACACCATCCAACCGATTTTAATCAAACCTAACGGTTACAAAATCCTAATATTATGCGATTATTTAATGAGACTGAGAGGCTGTTATTATAGAACATACGAATTTACACAAAATTTTACATAGGCGTAGCAGAGAAGGGTATAATTTTCTGAAAAGTATCTTCAAAGGGTTGATTTGAATATTGTGTTAAGATCACTAATTTGATCTTATGTTTTAAAGTTTGTAAAGTGAACAACGAAATAAGTTGTTTTAAAGCTTCGCAAAATTATAACTTTGTTAAAAGTTTAAAGAAAGTTTATTTTATACGTTGCTCTTAAAAATTGTTTTTTTTTTTTTTTTAATTTTACAAACTCTACCGTAACACAAATAGTTCGGTTTTCTATTTAATAAGACAGTTTTGTTACCTCTTCAAACTAAAAACAATGACAAATTACGGAAGGGAAGCATGGTATTCAATATTATCGGAATTATGTAACATATTAGTTAATTGATAAATTGGGAGCTTTAAGTGACAAAGGGTTTCAACAAAATCTTACTAAATATTTCTTCCTTGGACGACTTTTGATTTGGTATATTATTTTGTTTGAAAACTTTCAAACTCAGAATTGGTTCTATAAAAGCATTTGATAAACCTCTTATTACCATCAATATTTACCGTTAGGTTTGTAAAAACGATGTTTCTATATCTAGAAAAATTCTATTACACTGGTTTTCAATATTATGTTTACAGTATGCATGTATATTAGGGTGGCACCAAAATGAAAAGTGTCGATATTCCCAGCTCAAATGAAAATTTTTAGATATAATAACCTAAAAATTGTTGAACATTTATTTAAATTTATTTTATTTCAATATTTTTATAGCCAATTCTTCTATTTTTCTTTAAGAGCTGTCAGCTTATTTAAAAAATCATTTTAAGCCAATTAGAAAGCTAATTATTTTAATAAATAATATAATTAAATTCAAATACATAGTTAATTAATAATTTTATTACATTCATACAATTCTTTTTATATAGAAACATTTGAAATTATGTTTTGAAACACTCTTACAAAATTCAAAATTTTTGTTTTTCTTTGGATTAGGTCCTAAATTTTTGTTATGTCATTAAATGCGCGCAAAAATATGAACAAAATCGGAAAAAAAACTTGAAAAAAGGTCATATTTTCAGTTGGATCTACCTTACGAAAGGATAATATCAGGACCAAAATTTTGAGAAATTAAGTTAATTTTCATTCGAGCTGGATCATTGATACCTTATTTTCTCTCCATATAAACGGGGCTACCCTAATGTATATACATTAGAGTGGTTAAAAATTTACATTTTTACAATTAATTTAACTCTTTTAAACAATCTATAATGAATGGAACAAGGTGCTACACAGCCCTATAGATTATTTCATGGGTATTTATCGCATTGACAATACAATAAAATAATAAGGGTTCATTTGTCGCAAAGAATATGCCATTATTTTGGACATTCGAATAAGGCAGTGGTACCAAACGCAGTAAGTAAAGAATACGTCAATCTCAGCATCTTAGTGTATCCTAATGTCAATTTATGGACTAAAATAATAGAGACAAATTATAGGAGAAGACAAAACTATAGTATAACATTCCTCCATTGGAAACTTATCAGAGGTGGATGATGTCTAATTTGCAAAGACTAATACTGATAGTTGAATACGGATGTTCAATAGACTCCCAGGAATACAAAATTGTTGATTTTCTTGCTCCATAATATGTATACAAAGATGGGTTTGATCGGTCGTAAACCAGACATTCGATTGTCCTCAAAAAAGGTTTTAAAAATGATTGTCTTTATTGCACTATAACTTTTTAATTTAATATTTTACTTAAAATAACTATATTTTTTCATAATTTTTAAGCTTAATTAACATGATGTTATAAGCCATAAAAAATAACTAGAAGTGTTTCCACTTGGTTAACACTTCATAGAAAGTGTACATTACATTACCCATAGAATGTATGAATTTTAAAAAATTGTTATTTTGCTTGCTCCACCGGCAGTTTCTGGTAGATGGGGCTATAAAAATAATAATATTTTTATTGGGCTATAGCTCTTTAATTTAACATTTTCCGATAAAATAATATATAAACTTTTTTATTCAGAATAAAATGCAGAAATTTTTGAACTAAACAATAATGAAACATTTAGTCTTACTCTTGGCGAGTGGACTAGTGTTCGTGGAAGAAGATATTTTAATTTGAATTTACACAAAGCTGATGGATTTTTTTTTTTTATTTTTTTACGTATTAACGGTTCGTGTGATTCCATTAAAATGCACATCTAGACTTTATGGACGTTATATATGTTGTAAAGGTGATATAAATGTATCGGAAAGTTAGTCTGAAGGCGATGAAGTTATTTATAAAACAGATTTGTGTGAGTCTTCCGACCAGAAATTAAATTTAAAAGAAAATATTAATGATTGTTTGGAAGCTGTATGCAAAATAGTTAGATTAAAAAAAAATCTTCAATAAAAAAATAAATTTTGCCATAAAATTTAAAAAAAGTGCCCAAAAAAGAACTTATGCTTCACTTAGAAACCAAAACACGTTGGAATTCTATTGTTCCAATGTTGGAAAGAATACTTTTTGAAAGATAGCATTAAAGATATTTTGGATGGATTGTCATCTCAGAATCTCTTTCATAATGTAGATTTTGAATTAGTATGTCAACTTTGTAATGTTTTATTACCACTTAATCTTACAGTTGAAGCTCTATGCTAATCGAATGCAAATATAAGGAGCTGAAGGAGCACTATCATTTCTGAATAAAAAACTACAGCAGCAAAACATAGAATTTGCTAGAAAGATGCTATCAGGAATTAAAATAAGAATGCAAGAAAGGCATAACACAAATCTAATAGACTTAACATCATATATATATATTAAATCCATCCACTCAGCCCTGAGAGGTTATATGGATTTGAAAATGCAAGCAATAACATAAGTGATGGCGAAGTAGTAGCACATAATGAGGAGGTAATAGTACGTGATGAAAAAAACTGTATGGCATTTGAGTTGCAGTCTGAAATTGACATAGCATTGGTAGAACCTACTCCAAAGGAGAATTTTGATATGTTGCGACGAAAATTTTCTTTATATAGAAAAACAAATAATAAAACAAGGAATATTTTATTAATTTATAAAGCAATACAAACTTTAAAGCCATCCTCAACAGAATGCGACAGAGCGTTTTCTATTGCGGGCAACTTTTGTACAAAAATACGATCTCGTTTAGGTTATTAATCATCAAATGCATTGGTTTTCCTAAAGTTTTATTACATTAATACAATTATTTTTCAATTGTTTTCACATTAGATTAAGTGTTAGTTTTGGTTTTATTACGTATTGAATTGTATTTTTTATTTTTGTTTTCAATAAAAAATATGAAAATAAACGAATGATTAATCGATAATCGCGATTATAAGAAATTGCGATTATATCCAAATCCTAGTGCTATACCAAAAGTTGGAAAGAAAAAAGAACAAGTACAAGCCGGCAGTATATGGAAAGTCCCCAATAGGTTGAAACGCCCTTGGAAAATAATCGTTTATTAAATAGTGAAAAGATAATAAAAATCAGGTACAAAATGGTACTCAAAATCGGTAACCATTAAAACCACCACCAATTTTCCGTCGTGAATCCACGTCAAATAACATAGTTAGTGTTTTAACTATTGATTGTTGGAAAAAATAACTTTCATGTTGTTTCATAAGATAAGGTGGTGTGCAAGAGACATATACACTGAGTATGATTATAGGAAAATCACTCAATACTTAACAATAAGAAAAATTCTGAAAAACTCTAGAAGCTTGATAGTAGTGAACGAGTTGACCTATATAACAAAAACAGTTGTCAATATCATTGATAGAGGAAAAAAATCCAGAAAATAAAAGGTTGAACGAAAATGAAGTTTATCCCATTTGCAATTTACGATATTTGAAATGATACAGTTCAATGTGGTGATTGAAAAGATTTTGGGCATACCACAAGTTATTGTACTCTACGCACTGTATGTGTAGCCTGCGGAGATCTGCATCCATCGTCTCAATGTTATATTATTAAAAATGGGCTCAAAAGAAATTGTGGTAACTGTGGTTTCGCAAATACCATGGGTGCTCAGTTTATAAAGATTTATTGAAAAGATTAAGAGAGAGGCAGCGGTTGTTGGTAGAAGAAATAGTTGAAACGGCATCTGTGAATCTCAACACAACTTCTAAGAAAGTTAACTCTGGTGATTTATCTCTTAACGCGAATATTAATTCAACGGAACAAAATTTAATATCAAAAGTTAATCAAACTTATAACTTTAGTAGTATCTCTTATGATGTTCTTAAATGAAGTAATCAAAAACCTAATATTCCCCAAAAGTTCACAATGTTATACGGGATCATACCAAACTACAAAAATCACCAGGATGTGATTTATCTAGACCATTAATGTTTAAAAACATACCGAGAGTTACTGTCTTAATTTTATTATTTAATGCGATCTTGGAGTTTTCCGAAAAATTTGAAAAAATTATAATGATACCAAAACCAGGGAAGGATCTTATAGTTCCACCTATAACATTAACTTGCTGCCTGTCAAAAATATTCGAAAAAGTATTTCAAGGAAAAATCATATAATTTTTAAATAATAATAGCTTTATACCAGTTCACTAGTTCGGTTTCAACGATCATGGCACAACGGAACAAGTTAATCGATTAACTGGATAAATTAGAAAATCTTTTGAAAAGAAAAATATTGCTCTGTCATTGTTCTGCATAAAGTTTGGCACCAAGGTCTAATGTACAAAATAAAATTCTTGTAGTACTTACAGATTACTACAGTCTTGCCTTTCCAACCGGGTATTTAGGTTAGAAAAGATTATGAAATCGAAGGTGGTGTTCCGCAATGAAGTGTTCTCCGACCGACACTCTACCTAATATACACCTCTAATTTGCTAACATGCGATAAATTTACTATCTCTACGTTTGTTGATGATACTGCGTATTAAACTGGCGTATTAAAGTAAATGAACTTAAAAATAAACATGTAACATTTACACTCAGGATGAGCACTTGGTCGTATGGAATCCGATTTTGGGAAACAATAAGTAATACCAATATAGATGTTATACAGAGAGCACAACCGAAAATTCTTAGAAGCATGACAGCACCATGGCATATAAGAAACGAAAATATTCACAAGGATTTAGAAATACTATTTGAAAAAGAATAATTTGTAAAATTTCGTGATAGTTACGTCATGAAAATAAAATTTCACCCTAACACATTGGCTGCTTACCAGAACGCATCATCAAGGCTTCGAAGAACCCATTTATGAACACTGCTATTTTACACTTATAGTTATACCTACATATTAATTATAGGCAGATCCAATAAATAAAGGAAAAAACGTCAATTCAATAATGCAGTAAAAGTCGAATAAAGTTAAAAAAGTCGAAAATATTCGGAAATAGTCAAAAAAATCGTAAATAGTCGAAAAGTCTTTTTCTAAAATTTAATCAGAATAATTAATTTAATATGGGCCAATCTGTTAGCAACGGATTTTATTATTTCCTTTAAAAACCAATAAAGCAGCAAAAGTCGAATAAAGTTAAAAAGTCGAAAATAGTCGGAAAACCCGAACAAAGTCAATAATAGTCTGAAAGTCGAAAATACATAGTAAAAAAAAGTCGTAAATAGTCGAAACGTCTATTCCAAAATTTAATCGGAATAATTAATTTAATATGAGCCAATCTGTTAGCAACATATTTTATTATTTTCTTTAAAAATCATATACTCCCTTATTATTTATTCTTTATTTCGGTGAAACAATATTTTTTAAAATAAATAAAAATATGTTTTCAAAAAAGTAAATGTAATTCCATTTAGTATTAGTATCAATATTTTTATCAATCAGTACAGTGTATTTAACTATTTATTAAAATACCACAATTATAAACAAATTTACCTATAATTAGTATATATCCATTGTTCACTTAAATTTCTCAAAATTGTAAAGAGTTATAGCGTAATAAATATATTAGTTACTTTTAAGACCAAAAGTTAAAACCGAATAGCGGTTTTACGATTGAGCACAAAATTTTTTGCACAACTATTATATTTTAAGCTTTATCCATCAGAAAGTGCCGGTGGAGCAAGCAAAATCATAAATATTTTTATGGGTAACCCTAGTTTTTTAACACTACCTAATAACTTTTACTGAAAACTTAACAATTTATGAGGTAAAAGGACGGTTATGTATATGACCGAGTAGCACCCTGTAAAGCGGTCACGTTGAAAATTTAAGTCAAGGCATTACGATCCATACGTTAGATCCACTCTATTGTATATGACAAATTGATGTCAAATCAAAATATTTTATTTTAGCAATTTAAAACAAATAATAAACATGTGAATATGATATCTAAATTATGCATATGTAAAAGTACTTATTAAAAATTAAATGAATGTATTATAAGTTTAATTAACAATGGGGAATCGATCCTATTCTATTTCTGTTTACAATAAAATGTGATAATTATAATTAGAATTATTGCATTTTTTTACATCACTGAAAGCATATATGACGTGATATTGATCAATATTTATGACCGATGGTAATAAGCTATTATAATATAAAATTAATTGGTATAGCCGTTATTATAATTTGGAACATAACATAATGGAAAAAGAACATAACACTGTTTATTATTGTGTAATTATTTTAAAATTTCATCTGGGAAAAACACCCACCTGATACACATTTTCTTTCACTTGGTATGAAATAAATATTGTCATCGCCCTCGAAATACTATGTAGTGTAACCAATGAAATAAAGAATTTTTTCAATAAGCAGTGTAGTTATCAACAGCCTATATACATATAACATTTTGATATATTTATATACTGCAGTGGGTCTAACCTCTAATAATTAAAAAACAAAGTTGAACCAGATAAATAATCTCAGGTTAAAATATTTTTTAATGTTGCCCATCATATGTCAGTACTTCTTAGTGATTTTTGAATCTGATGTTTTGATTTTGATATCTCGATTCCTCACCTAAATTTACTGGAACTCAAAATCATTAAATGATGATTGTAGAAAAATACATCGAAAAATTTTAAATTTACAAAATTCTAAAACTTAAAAACAGATCAACAAAAACACTATAAAAGATACAATTTAATTTATATTTTATCCTGATTTAAAATTATATCCTTATCATTCTGGCTCAACTTTGACTGGCACATGACTTTCATTTGACCCACCATAGTATACGTATGTATATCAGTATTAAATTCATGAAATTACAAAAATGAAATGATTTAAGAATTTAGTAATGACCGAAAGGCAATTATTAGTTAAGAATGGTCCATATCAATACGATTTCGAGTTCTGTAAGATTAATTAAAGAATTTGATTTATTTAATTTCGTTATTGATAGGGAAGTACATATAACGAGGTGAACTAAGTTTTTAGAATGACTAAGTTATCGGATATCGGAAATATTCCCTAGAAGAATGGTAAAATGAGAAAAATCGTTTTATATATGCCCGAGATATCGCCAAAAAATTTCAAGTTTGATGTATTTTAAATCCGATTTCGCTAAATTAGACTTCTCTGAATAAGATGACCATCTCAAACATGATGTAAAAATTTTAAAAAATAATTAAAAACGAAAAATCATCCAAAATATTAAGAAGGTGTTATCAAAACACATAACCACGAAAAATCGCCACAAAATTTTTGATATGAAGTATAACTGAAATTTGTGCAAAAATTTTTAAGCAGGATTTTTTATATGTGATTTGGGTGATTTTACTGACTGCCTTTATCGGCAATGAAAAACTACAATAAACTATATAAAATTTATATGAACTAAAGACCTTATTTTTTACAGTCCATTAATGTTTGAGATATCGTTCAAAACACATTTTTATAATTTTTGAAGCTCCTATATAAAGATCCAAGTTATGGACTGGCATTTACCTAGACATCCAAAACCAAAAAGTGTTTTTACACATTTTGATTTTATCGTGTGCTTTTAATTGTAATTGCAACTTGACATTAAATTCATTTAATTTTAGAACACGATGCGCAAATATTATTATAATAATTTTTTTTTTTTAATTTAATAACTGAGTAACCGTTAAGAACTATACTAAAATTATGTATTACGTAAACTTCTGATAAAATAATAATATTATTGCTACGAGTATATTTAACATAATTTTAATTGTATATATGTACCGATGTATATATAATATGTATTATATCGTCCATTTCATAATATATCGACCAAAAAATTTATCAGAAATCTGTTAATTTTTATTAAACATAATACAAAGGTGTGTAATACAAATGAATTTTAAAGGTCTAAACTTCATTTGAATTGTGTTAAAATGTTGAAGTAATGCATACATCTTTATGCATTTTTCTTTAAAATAAATAGTTATTTTTTTTAAATACAAGCTTAATTACAATATACTGAGTCATTTAAAAATACCTACAGAGGAACATATTTAAATTACGAAATTTTAAACCGTTTTCTAATCATTGTCTATACATTAATATTTACTTATTTATATTCAAATATTTATTCATCTTGTATGTACTACTCGTACGAACAGCAAAAGGTTATTACTATGTATAACCGATACAATTAAGACATGCTACTATAGAGTTTTCTAATATAACAATTACTTATTTACTGTCGAATGGATTATATTTGATTTATCCATTGTTTCTGTTTCTATAGAAATTATAAAATTTATTATGATTTACATACTTAACATTTCAAAAATATTAAAAATTAAATGTATTTTTTATTACGAGTACATAATCTACGAATAAGTTTCTTACGAAAAGTAAATTATCATTATTTCAATATTCATTTGAAATGAAATTCCAATTTTCATCTTCTCTCTAATGAATAACTTACGATAGTATAAGGCACGACAGCGCCAAAATAGGGACAGAATAGCTCGCCAACATCCCTCAAAAATGAATAAATATAACAATTGAATATATTTCTCAATCATAAAGTGAAAATGTTTTTGATTGTGTAAAATATAAAATAATAATTTATAATTTTATGAATTTCACCAAGGTATATTTAATGAGTAGAGTCATACACTTATTTGTATATGATCGGTTTTGTAATTTAAAAGTATTTAGTTTCAATTAAAATTACATTCTTAAGCTAATAAATAAATTGTGTATATATTTACCTTTTTAGTTGGTATTTGGGGCACTTGAAGGTGATATTGATCTTCACAGTATTGTCGTAAAAGATGAATACCTTCAATGCGATTATTGCCATAACGCGATTCCCATGCATCCAGCAAACGATTATAGTAACGAGGAGCTTCAGTATATTTTAAATACTTGTGAGTGTCTACTGTAGGAAAAATTCGTTCCAATGGCGAACACCTAGCCAATTCGTCTTCGGCAATTATGAGGCAACGAACATCATCAGGTGTTAAATGCTCCAAAATAGCGTTGACGTACTTTATAAAACAAAAAAAAAATTAATTAATTAAAATTTAACTATTTTAATAATTTTTTCTGTTAAAATGCATAAATTTTAACCCATCCCAGCAAAAACTTTGCTTTCCTGGTAAGCTAGCAGGAATAATTGGAAATAAAAATAAACTACTTATTTTTTTTTTTGTCTCAATAACTAGTTATTTTTGTTCGAGTTGTCCATAAATTCTAGTAGTTAATTTTAGACTCTAGTGATACTAGTGAAATAAAAAATAAAAATAAAACAAAAAACGAAAAAATTTGTTGTCAATGAGTATTGAACTTGGGGCCCTATTAACTAGTCATTTTTAATGACTAACGTCTTAGTCAGTACACCATCTCTCACTTAATATTTAATACTAAAAATCTT
>MINK01032663.1:305-11190 GCA_001735545.1 Phormia regina
TTAAAATGGAATTTGAACAAAAAGCATGAAAATACATAATTGACATTTTTCATAAAATCATATATCGGTCATACAAAACAATTGCTAGAAAAGCATCCATGGTCACAGAATGGAAACCTGGTAGGTGAAGAAAAATTGTATCTTCAGGCTGTATGACTCAGACAAATTAGAAAGAATTTTGAGACAAAGTCACCTAGTCCCTGGAAGAATTTTTCATAATTTTATAATTATATTTAGTGTATAGCAGGCGTTCTAGGAAGTTAAAAAACAGGCTGGCGTTTTTCAACTTCCTAGATTGGGGCAGGAAAATGTCGTGTATTAAAGAAATCGAAATTCTCAATAAAGCTTTTGATTTTTGAATCCATATGCATATGCGAGACTTCATTCTTACAAAATGGTTCCATTACCACAGAAATATACATGAATGACTACTTTTGAAAAATAGTTCTTACTATCCTAAGAATTACAACGACAAAAAATGGAGCGGCAACAAATAAATTGAAGTGTTTGTACTGAAAGAGGCTAATATTGTCCTCAATTCCGTGAAATTGAAAGAAATTATGCTCTAGTAAAAAATGATTTAAAGAACATTAAAAGAACATCATAAAATGGAACCGAATTTAAAAATAATTAGACCTATTTGAGCAAAAAATTAACCCAAAGACAATTAAATCTTTAATTAGAATAATTCTGGAGAGTAACAGATATTTCTTTAAAAACCAACAAAGTAATTTATTTAGAATTTGATCATAACAGTTATTTATTTTATAATTTTGTGAACTTTACTCACCTAAGTTATCTCTTATATATATTTATGAATGAATTTGGAATTTTTGATTTTTTTTATAGTTCCAAAAATACAATTACAAATTATATTGGGATTCTAAAAGAGCGGAGCACAGTGGTTCCAAAAAATCTTTTAAAACCCTTGGAAACAACTGGCCATCTCGAGGTTACTTCATTTTTAACCTCTTATTATTTTTAACTCGGCTGGCATGATATTTCCCTAAACTTTGAAATATCTTCCCCAAAAATTCATTAATGGCATGTAAATCTCTACAAAACGTATAATCATATAAAAATTTTATATTATATTAAAGTTGGAACTTTAAAAAGGATTTACATTTTTGGATTTTTGCCAAACACTTGGCAATTTTTGTTCACTTAAAAAATGGTTTTTAGTTCGGCTCTATATCATTTTATAAAAAAATCTTAATTCTTATGAACGTAAAATAAAACCAAAAGAGCTTGGGGGCCAATATCCTGACCGCAAGTTTTATCCAAATTTGTCAGTTTTGAAAATTTTATTTTACTTTTTTTAAGTTTTGAAATTTTTATAAAATTTTTTTAGTTAAAGACTTTTATTTGTGAGGTAAACATTCAAAAAGTATTTTCTATCGGACGCCTCTTATAGTGATAGAATGACGATATCAATAAAAAATGTTAATGTTTGAAAGACGTCTTTTTCCGGATAGAGATTTTGGGCAATTTTGTGTAAAAAGTATTTCAGGTCATGGCTGAATATATTATGTAAAAATTTTAATAGAATATCTTTGTTGAAATTCTATTTCAATTTAAATATTAATATTATTTTTCAAATAAAAAATAAATAAAATTTTCCGTTTTTCACATCATGGTTTGACATTTCTCAATTCGGACTCATGTTATTTATTAATTTCTAAGCCCTTTAATTTATTTTTTTCACTGACTCTAGTTTTCTCGATAAATAGCAATTTCTAAAATTAGAAAAATTGTACTATATATTTGAGCATATCACTAAAACGACTTGTCTGATTTTGTTCAAAAAATTCTATTTAAATTTGCTTTCAAGCCGTTCTTATATTACTTTTTAATACTATCAACAGTTATGGAGATATTAAGGCTATTTACTGGAAAAGAAAAATAAATTTTATACAAAATTGCGATTTTTTTTCAAAAAATCATAAAAATATTTAGTGCTATCTCTTTAATTTTACAAATCGTGATATATAGAGTTACAAATGAAATTTTGTTTCATTTTGTAACTCTGTGTTATTTCCCATTTATTTGTTTCACTTCTAATATATAATTATTCACACGTTATAAAAATATTTATGTAATAAATATTTACAAGTTGTTAAAAAAATATTTTTTCATTGATTAAATTCTAAAATAAATCTCAATAATTGTATAAAATTATATATAAGTTACAAAATGTATCTAAAAATTCCTATAATTTTAGCACTTTTTGATTATAAAATATTTTAAATCGTTAAAATTACATTTTATACAATTTAAAAGAATTACTTACAAAATAATTGTAATTTTTTTTTTGTTGTAAATAATTATAGTTTTTAATTATTCATAGTTGTTATTTTTTTTTTAATTGTTTAAATAACATGAATTTTACATTAGACTTAGTTGTTAACAATAAAAGTGAACGAAATAGCAATAGCAATATGTAACGCCTTTGCTACAAAACTATTTTAAAGTTTAAACATAAATTATTAAGTTTAATGTTAGCTTAATGATGATTAATTTTTACTATAAAAAAGTGTAAATATTTATGTCTTTAGTGAAAAGATACATTTAAAAGATTATATTTCGTGTATGTTACGCTTTGTGCGTATTTTTTATTATAGAATGCAGTGCATGTGTGTATGTAATTTTGTATTTTCAATATATAATTCTATGAAGAAAAAAATTTTAAACAGTAGTATAACACTATAATAAAAATTATTTATAACATATTTACTCCAGCTACTAATATACATACATATATCAGTAATGCTAAGGTCATATTATGCAAATAATTGTTATAAATGTTACTGCTAATTTTGACATGTGTACATGTTTTTAATGTTGCAAAGCACTGAAGGAATATTTTTTTAAATAATAAAAATACTCAGTTGTTTATTTAGATTAACTTTAGTTTTGCGGCAATATGTTGTGTAATTTATGTTAAATATTTGTTTAATATGAAAACATTCTAAACAATAAACAATTATGAAAATCAAAATTTCTTTGGCTTGTTTGTACCACTGGACATACATTTAAAATGTAAATCATATCTTTGTTTGCAATTAAAGTACAGTGGTGAAAAAGGATTTTATCCTCTTTAAAAAAATAAATAAATTAAAGGAAATGTGACACAAATAGCTTTCAAAATGCTACACATGAATCTGCTTTCAGTTTTTTTCCCATCAGATTGAGAATTTTAGGGGCGTGTCTATTGTTGCGCCCTAAATAAGCTGATTTGTCCAGTATAATAAGTGCGTTTAAAAAATCTTATCTCATGTTTCGCCTCATATGTTTTTTTTCGAAGCAGAATTTAAATTTTCTTTGATATATTTATCATTTTTAATTACAATCATGTTGAATAAATAATCAAAATAATCAATAATAAAAAAATAAATCTTAAATTTTTCTGTCAAACTATTTTCAATATTATTAAACAGTATCAAGAGAATTTGACCATTGATAGGAAACCTAATTCGGGAAGAAAAAAAAAAGGTCCACATGATATAAGGAAGTCAAGAAAATTGAAAGCATATAGAAAAGTACTCCAAACTAATTTGGTAAAAAGTAGGCCGGTATACATTAGAGTTAAATGGGTAAAAAATTATGCATAATTCAGAGAAAAGTGAAATCCACACTTTAATGATTGTTTATGATTTTTGGCTGAATGGTAATATCTGTTCATCTGTTTATACATTTAAGTTAAATAAGTCTAAAATTGCATTTTGATTTGATACCCAACTTTAATAGAAAAACAAATATATAATTTTTTTATCGAGAGATTCTCCAAATTGTTTGTAGCTAACACCAATTGAGAGATTTTAGGATCTAGTAAAAAGAGAATTAAAGAGAACAAAAAGGTGTTCTAAAATGTCAAATATTTTAAAAGTGATTAAAATATCGATAAAATCTCTAATGGAAGAGTTATCAAAAAAGGTCCACAAGTTCATAAGTAACGGCTAGAAAGATTAAATTATATTTTTCTCTGTACTGTAATATAATATTAATTAAATGTAGAAAATCCAAAACTATAAGATCAGCCGTTTTCAAATTATTGAATTTTGTATATATTAAGATTTTTTCAAACACAGTCCTTCTTTCGTTATAACTGGAGAACGGTGTGACCGATTTATATAAGAGCTACATAAAAATATGTCGAATAAAATTGGTTTTAAATGGCAAATTAGAAAATTATTTTAAAGTTATTTCGAAATCAGTTTTTGAAAAAAATTTAATCAAAATATTTGATTTGTGTTTCTTTTTTTAATAATTTTATAATTTTTGTTTCAAACCGATTAACACTTCGAATAAATTAAGCTAAGTATCTTAAAAATTCAACTAAATAATAGTGATAATATGATTTCAACTAAATAGTAGCGATAATACTAATGAAAATATTTTTTTTGGACAACAATGTTAATATAGCTCAAAAGCTATAGAGCAGCTTAAAGCCAAACTTACATAACGTTCTTGAGTTATGGCGAAATATTCCCATTAAAAAATCCAGAACTGAAATCAGTTTAGTATTAAAATCCTTCAAGTGCATTTTTTCATTTTTGGAAGAGGATTTGTTTGACGAACTGTGTAATTAGCTAATTGGATGTTTTGATTTCTTAATACAATTATTTTCATTGTAAGAAATCTGCACTCTTTTCGTTAATTAAAGATACCATCAAATATTATATAAATGATACTAAAGAAGCTAGAAAATACATAAATGTAATTGGTACATATTATAAGTACAATAAATCTTCCCCATAAAAAGTTTTTTATATTAAACTCCACCTTCTTATTTTTTCAATTTTCGAACAAGAAAATATTTAAGTTAGAGAAATATGTATACAATATTATAAATACAACTTTATGTACATATATATTTTTTATTTTTATCTTTTTAACAAAACAACAATTTGCAAGTACCACAACTACATTGAAAAATAATTTCATTTCCGGTCGTTTCCGTTATGCGCGCGTCAAAATGTGTGTTTTTTTTTTCATTACTAAACACAAACTTTTATAAACTTTCTATTTGGTTTACTCTTTAGTCAGTTTTACTTTGCTAGTTGTTTTATTTTTGCAAACTTTTACTTCTTTCTCTCTTTTTCTTTATAATAAATACATGTTTTTGTTGTTTTGCTGTGCACATTATATGCAGTAGGTATATAAACGAAGTATATAGATTATATCTATATATATGTATGTATGTATAATATTATACATATACCACACCCATTAAGTTTCCAGTAAACGATGCCATTAGCGAACATAAATGTCTCTATTCATACATATATGTATGTATGTGCAAGTGTATATGTAAAAGGAATGAAAAAGAAAATGTTGGTGGTAATTTTTTATTTGAGGGTGATGAAAGATAAACAATTTTTTTCCTAATATAGACTTTCCCACGGTATATAAAAATTATATATTAATTGATTTTAAAAGCAGTCACAGTGGGTTTCTTTAAAAGTTTTCAATTTTTTAAACAATTTATTCGACCAAAGCACAGTAGGGCCAAACGCAAGTTTTCTGAAAATTAATCTATTTTCTAAATTACTGCTCAAATCAAATTGAATTGTATGTAAGAGTTGTACAGGAGGAACTAAGCTTTCAGAAAAGTTGTCTTGTAGTCACCCTGTGATAATACGAGACAAGGTGTCAAAATTGCTAATTTCTACAAATCAATTTCGTTTTCTTTAAGACTTTTGTGTATAGTGCTCAACAATTTTTAAAAAAAGGTTACTTACTCATCTAGCATAAGCATATTTTTACAGTTGAATTTTGAAATAAAATTTTCCCTTCACTATGTTATTTTAAAATTATATTTCCATTTGTAGGTAAACTTTAAATTTATTGGTGAACTAAGCCTTATTATTAAATATGTTTTTATTTTTTCATTTCATTTGTAATAAAGTTAAAAATAATTTTACTTTTCATCTGTTTGTCAGTTGACTCACTTCCACTTTCCTCTGACATACATACAACAATAAATGTTACTACATATGCATTTTTAAATTTATATGGAAACTCACATCTGTCAATCTAAATAAATACTTGCATAAATAAATTTTATATTCTATATGGAAATTGTCTGTAAATATTTCAACAAAAATCATAAAATGCCAAAAACTCATAATTTTACAGGAAATAAAACAGATTGGAATTGATGGGAGAACTAAAAAAATATTAACAATAAAATAAATTTTCAAAGTAAAATGATACAATAAATATAGAAATTTTAATTTAAGTATATACAGTAAAAGCTCTCTTAACGGCGGACATATCCGGTGGGCGGAGAATTTTTTAGGTCCCATAGTTTATGTGGCATTTTTAGAATAAATAAATCTCCGCTATGAGGTCGCGGACACCTTTTTTTTAAAGAAAACATCTCTTGTAGACAACAAAAATCATGAACGGTACAAGAAATGTACCGATTATTGTTTAATAAGATGCTTCATATTTTCATTTTTATCCATGTTTGCATAAATATTTTATATTTTAATTTAACTTTGACATTTGTATTTTTAAAAATTCTTCATACTAAAAAAGGGAAAATGAAAACTTGATACCTTAAAACATATAATGTCCTGAAGACAGTTTCGATTATGGGTCCATGATTTTTAATAGAACACAATTACGACAGTATTCTATAGAGTATAGAAATCCTTCACAACAAGAGAGATATTGTAATCAGTTATATAATAAAACTAATTGCCAATAAAAACTTTTCTGTTTTCGGTAATGGTAACTACTTATTGAAGTACTTTCTTGGTAATGAGCCGTCATTATTATTTGCATTCTCTATATTATATAAATAAGAACTAAATAGTATATAGACTACTATTTTGCAATTACATGTAAGTTGCAATCACAGAAGGTCGCTGATTCAACTCCATTCTGATGCTATTAGTTTTTTTCTTTAATAAAATGTCTAAAATAAATTTTATGATATGATACTGAAGTAGCCCTTATAAAAAACAAAATAATGTTCCATATCCCATAGACGAACATCTTCCGATAGCGGACAAAATCAGCATGACGATCGCTGTCCGCTTATGGGACCTTTCACTGTATTTAAAATAAAGTTATTGTTCGGGTTTAATATACATCTCTATATATTTGGCTTACTTAACTTTGCACCCTGGCTCCATTAGGATTCAAATTTATATGCAATTTTAAAGCGTTTTTCTCTTTCCAGAGATTTTTAAATCTCCTACATGTGGTAGAAAATTAAAATTCGTCTTACCTATAAAGTTTTTCGTCTTATATTCGGGCATACAATTTTTATATATAAAATGTAAATTTCTATTATTTATTTATTTACTTAGTTCCTCGTATTAATAAGTCCTTATTTAAATACTAATTTTATATAATTAACTTCAACACGTTTTTAGAATATTTAAATATTTTATATTATCCATATTAACTTGGCCAACTCATTTGTCTTGCTATACAGAGTGTTTTCTTATTCATACCTCATAACTCGTATGACATTATTACAAACAATATCTAAATTTTGTGCACGGAAATTAAATATAAAATCTGTCCTTGCGTGCAAGTACAAAAACTTAAGAAAAATGTATTAAATATCTGCGAATTTATGTTAGGGTCTTGGCTAAAATAATGACCAAAATACACAGAAACTTTCCTATAATTTAGTAACATTACATATAATTCAAAATCAAACGAAATTTCTACGCCACTTGATTTTTCAGTCAATTCAGATACACGGTATTAATAATTACTAAGCCTTTAATCCACTTTTTTGAATTGACTCTAGATCTTCTTATAAATTGCGATTTGTAAAATTAAGGAAGTTGCTCAATATAATGAAGCCTATCTTAGAAATCACATGTTATATTTGGTTAAAAAATACCAAAAAAATTGTAAATAAAATTATCTTCGAGTCGTTTTTATATTATTTTTTACATTTTTAACCAGTAATTTTCGAGATATGTTTCAATATATAGTGCAACTTCCTTATGTTTAAATATTTAAAATAAAAAAATAAATAATAATGTATTAAAAGCTTAATACTTATAAATGTCATCTATCCAATATAGAATGAGGTTGCCCATTCCACAGAATATGTGTTTCCCTATATTATGGAATAAAATACATTATATTACAATTTAAATAATATTACAAACAAATTGTTTACCTATCATTTATCTTACTATTCATTTATCTTTCATTACTTAATACAAAATTCTTCTCAACATTTGTATATTTTTTTTTTTTTTTAAACAAACATTTATAAAATGCAATTGACATCTTGTTGCTACAACAATTTCAATTAACTTACTAATTACTTTACTATAAATTTCCAAAATACACTTGTCACATGTAATGTCACACACAGACGTGTAAATGTAAATTATCTTTTGTGGTAATTTAACAAATTTTATATGTAAAGTATAAAAAATAAATATCACACAAAAATTAAATCACTCACATGTGATTATATTTTTAACAACAACTTTTTTTATTGCAAATAAATATAAAAGAACACAAAAATATTTCAACCCTGGCCATAACATTTAAGAACAAAATATATTTTGCATGAGAATTTTGAAAATAAAATCTTTTGGCGAGACAAAGTCCGCAAGCAACAATTATAACTCAAAAATACAAACAACAAGAACAGCAACAACGATGAGTATTTATGATTATAAATAAAGATGAGGGGGAGACAATATGTCTGTTTTAATAATGACAAAATACTGGTAAACGGTGTATGTTGCTTTTAGTGTATATGTGTGGATGAGTTAGTAAGTATGTGATGTTTTATAAAGAATATTAAGGTGATGCATAGTTTAAGGCTTTTAAAAGAATTTTTTGCAAATGATTTCTTTCAATTAAAGTTATTATTTAAAGCAGGACAACATTAGAATAAATATAAATAATTTTAGCTCTTAAAATTATGTTTAATAATAATTTACACTACCCTAATATTGCAATAAATTCAGTCTATTGTTTGCAGTATTTAAACACAAAAGATCTAAAACACAAAGTGTTAGATTGTAATGTGTGTTGTACCTCAATTTAAATACCAAACAAAAACATTTTTGTTTTAAATCAATTTGTCTGGCTGTTGTGAATGGTCATTTACACACGAGTAACAAAAATTGCATAAGATTGGTCACACTTACAGATTTTGTATTTATAAAAACTAAAAAAATTTTAATGTTACACAAGGAAATTAAAAAATTAAAATTATCAAATTTATATACATTCATATATAGTGGGATATATATATATATTCTATTTATAAAATCGAATAATAAAATGAAAATAAAAACTAATATAAAATTGGCAAAATATTTGCATATTTTGTGATTAAAAAAAAAAAAAAAAAAGATAGAATGAAACAAAACACATGATTTCATAAACAATATTTAAAATGCAGAGTTGAGTGAAATCAAGAATTTAAGCTAATAAAATATGTGTGCATATATATAACTACCAAAAAATATTTTCACTATTTCAAATATTCCGATTGATAATCACTTTTAATAAAGCTAAATCATCTTTTTATTATTAAAAAATAATACAAATCTGTTTCTAAAAGAATAACTTCAAAAGCAATGAACAAGAATCATAATTATCTCTTATAGTTTTTGAGTTATTTGAGTTTGAATGTTCTTTTTTTTTTGCATGTTCTAGGTCCAGTTTTTCATATAGGCTTAAGGGGGAAGCATTCGACATAGACACATTCATTTTTGCCAATTACCTTAAAAACTAAGTAAAATTTATTTTCTTTTCCTCTATCACAGATCTTTCATCTATCAAATTTTAAAAATTTCAGCATACATTTTTTCGGAGGTAGGCGTGGCTAACTAAATATTCTAATTAATTCTCTATGGATATTTTCTGTGATAATTTTAATATTTGTTGGAATTGAAAAACGATTTTTTATAAACCTGATAATAAAGTATTTACAAGAATTTGCAACTCCTCTTGGGGTACATTCGTCAAATTTAACTTAACCTACTGGAACGTTGTAATTAGATACGAAGCTTTTACTATCTGTAGATCTTTTAGTGTACATAAAGACTCCATAGTTCTAATTAAATTCAAATAATAATTATTTTGTGATTTTCCCATGTATAGATTTTGGGTATATATTGCGATTTGATTTTTGATTTATTTTACACAAAATTCAATATAAAATAAAAAACCATCACTTGGTTCACCAATTCATAATAAAAATAAACTTTTAATATGAACAGTCAGGATCAAAAGGGCTTAAATATATGCCAACATAGCAAGGTTTTTATTACTAAAGAAGCATTTTAAGAAAATAAGTGGTGAATGCTCCATACACTATCATAATATTTATGACCGATTTTATTAGTTTTTCCTTTAACTAGTTAAAGAACAAAAATATTTATTTGAAGTCGACATTTCTACTGGGTCCAAAACCAAACTATTTTAAATTTGAAAATCCAAAACTTATTTTTTTTCTTCATTGAAAAAGTATCTACACTCTTTTTTCTCTAAAATAAAATTTTATACTTTTCTGAAAGTCATCCCAATAACTCAAATGGGCAATGTACACACTCTGCCGAATTTAATCCATTTTATGTGAATGTTTTTATTTTCTTTTTTTTATTTTCTAAAATCCTAAAGAATCTATAAATTTTGTTTTTACTAATAAAATATTTACAGTTTTTCAAGAAACCTAGTTTTTATAAAAATTTTACTATAATTGCAAAAATCGGATATATGATATAATTTTTTATTGCATAGAAAAATATTGAAATCAGTACCTTTCGTTGCACAGAAGCAACACAGATAAAAGTCACCACACACAGAAAAGGCCAGTTCTTCGAAAGTCCCAATTATCGAATGTGTATAATTTATACATCAAATTGTAGAGAATATTTCT
>MINK01032695.1:323-11810 GCA_001735545.1 Phormia regina
CTTTTTTTACCCATCGATGTATCAAAAATTGTATTCCAATAAATTTCTAAATTGTAGTATTCATACGAATATTTCAATACATATAAATTTATGAAAAAAGTACCAAAAATAGGTATGATTTTTACACCTTAAACGTTGGAATTTCTAAAAAGTACCGACTTTGTATTTCTCATTTTTTGATAAGTTATGAATACGACATAAAATTTATCTGTATGTTCATTGGTTTCAAAGATATATATGGTGCCAAAAAAGTGACGAAATACAGTTTTTTCTCGTTTTCTCCCTAAAACGGCTGATTTTCAAAAAAAGTACCAGACACCTGTCTGCGAGTTTAAGGTTACTGATTTTTTTCGTTTTTTACCTCCTAAACATTCGAATTTCCAAAAAGGAGACCTGCTTACGTTCCAAATTTCGTCTCTCTCGGATGATGCATCAGTGACGTTATTCTTTTATATATATAGATAAATATACAAGTTAATTTGTATTTATAATTAATACTTATGATTAGGTTAGGTTGAAAAGGGTGGCGTATTCACGCCTCCATCCAGAGACCAAAAAGGTCCATTGTGATCCCTTTGAGAAATAAATAGAAATTTTAAAATACAGAACAGAGAAGAATAAAATGTAATAAAGAAGAGAGAAGTGGAATTAATATTTATTATTTATATAAATTCAGACGTATTCACTAAAAGTTGTTAATTTACGTTTGATGTATACACTAGCTAATACACAAATTAGCATTGTAAGAATGAATTATTCGTTAATTATTTTATTCTATAAGTTTTTTTTATGTTCTAGTACGTTTTTGACGATATATAAGTTTTTATTTGTATATTATATTTATTTGTAAATATATTTTATTATTTATATTTTGATAGAATTTAACTATTTTAATCGTTTTTTTCTGTTAAAATGCATAAATTTTAACCCGGAGTTGATATAATAGATTAATTACACCATAATTGAAGACGTGTATATGTTAATGTTCTATTTGGAATTACTTGGTAACAGAAAACAATGAAAATTTTCGATATATGCGATTGTGGCGAACATTGTGTTGACATTGACAGTCATTTCGAATGGTATTTTAATCAAAAGCGCCTAGAATACACTTTTTCATGTTTATGTTTATGATTTTAATATAAAATAGATTATAAATAATTACAGAAATTATCGTAATGTTCCGAAATTCATTTAATACGTTTTTTAATAGCTATTCTGCCACATTTTTTTTATTTTTGGAACAAGTCTTAACGTACGGAAATTCAAAATAAATGTAAAAAATGTGTCCGTTACATTTAAGCTTAAACGAGCCTTAAAGTAGGGTCGAACCAATATTAAAATATTTAAAGCTAAACGTGGCTTACCAAAAGTTTTTTTAAGGAGTTTCGCTTAAAAATGGTTACTAAAGCTTTGTTAAGTTTTTGTGAATACGGCAGATTGTCTTTTATTTTTCACTCAAATTTAGGATCATTTATTTTAAGGAATCTTTATAGAATTATTGTTTGATAATAATGTTATTTGTTGTGTATCAAAAATGCTGGACAAATTAGACAAATTCAATATGTATAAGAATCCCAATATCAAACTATTTAATGTTATTTTCATTTAAAATTAAATAATTTTAGAAGATGGAAAAGCAATAATTTTATATTTTATTTAGATTTAAATTTTATTTCTTCCACTTTTCATATGCAGAACATGAAACAACGATAAAATTTTGGTTTTTTTAAACAACAAACTATTTACTGACTATTATCCAGACGTGACTAAGATAAGCCGCCTAACTAGGAAACAATATTATTTATCAAATGTTTAAAAGGAGGATATGTTTGTTTGTGGTTTGCACTCAGCATTATGTGCTTATAATCCGCCACAAAAACAAAAAATAAAAATGGCGATAAATAATCCTGTTATTAAATATTCATATATTTTCAATTTTAAATTATTATTTTTTTTTGTCGAATTGTAGCACAAATTTTTAAATTTGTTGTAATGTTAGGTGCAAACATACATTCTGTTTACATTCGTACAAATACGTATAAATATATGCACACACATAGGTACGTAGTAAATAATATAAAAATAGAAAACAATAGGGTCACTTAGTTGTGTTTTATATATTTTAAGGTTATGCTAGTCCCAACAAACCAAGAAATGTTATCATTTCCCTAGAGGGAAAAGAATTGACACAGCTTATAATACTAACACTTTTTTGAGCTGGACCTGTTATATTAACATGGCTTTGGCCTCGGAGGGAGAAATTCACCCTTTTTAACCAGTTTAAAGATAGATCACAGAACAATCGGGTTTAACCCTACCCTATTGCCTATGTTTACCAAAATTCGGTAAGGGGCAAAGTGTATTAAGTGTAAAATAAAAAAAAATACTAATACATAATATTATGTCGATAATAAGATTCACATGTATTTATCTACTTTTGGGTGATCAATTATGGGCCGATCTACACAATCATTTATACTTGTAGAAATATTATTTGTGTTAAATATTAAGTTGATACATATTTATGAGATTTATGCTCATTAAAGTGATTTTCGAAAGAAGAATTCATATTGGACACGGATTTAAGCTAACATGAAACTTATTTATGTCGAATTTCAATAAAGTATTTCTGATTTTAAAGTATCTAAGAGTGCTAAAACTAAATCCTGAGAGGACATTTCTATGGGGGCTAGTTGAAACAATGGGCTAATCATGACCTTAAAATATTTAATAACATTTAACACAGATAAGATTTATGTAAACACAAATCCGTATACCAAATTTCTTGAAGATAGGTTCATAATTTATCATAGCTGCTGACAATTGACGGGAATCGCCAAAAAGTGCATAAATACATGTGAATCTTTTCAGTAGCGAAGTAATATCCTATGTTATTTTTTATTTTTCACTTAATACAAGTACGGCTAAATGACAAAACTCCTAATGAAAAAAGACCTAAAAAATTAATTAAATCCTAAATGTTTTAAATGAAATAAATTCCAAAAGAAATGAAATTACTTCAAAAACAATATGGAAATTAAACCCAAATTTTAGATTTTATTTTATAATGAAATGACTCCCATGCAGGAATATGAAATAAATGCAAATGAAATAATTTCAAAAAGTAATGAAATAAGTGCCAAATTATGTACATGTGCATGTTTTAAAAATGTTTGAAGCTTTAGTATTAATATTTAAGAGTACAGGGTTAATGCATTCTTTTTTTTAATTTCTGGTGTTCTATTAGAAATTTAATGAAGTAATTGTTAATTAGAAAAACTTAAAAAATCGGATAACGTTTTATTGAAAATGCTCAGTGGAATCACAAATACACAATTGCATATTTCTGCCTGAATTTTGAATGATGCCATCGATAATAATTTTTATCAATTTCCCATTTTGGCATTGATTTGTATTTCACTCTTTAGTATAAAAATATATTGTGCGATTTTTATGCATATTTACAGCATATTTTGTTCTTTTTAGGTCATATTTAATACTTTTGGAACATACTTTGACATTTTAAGAATAATATATTTATACCTCATGAAATACTTTTTTAAATTTGATAAAAAAATATTAAATTTTAAAATTAATGGATACCATTTAAACGTTGAGAAAAGAAACTTCACTTGAACCATCAATATTTTTTTTATATAATTTTGGTTTTTTTTGAATTAATAACTTTTGCAGTGTCCAGGTGGGAAATTTTCTTACTTTTTATTGAATAATTCAACCAGTCGAAAGCAAAATAGCAAGTGTCAGATTTTGACATTTTCATTCGTATTGTTCGACATACAGAAACCCAATTTTGTATGAAAACACTTACGTTTTCGTTCGACTTGTCGTTCGACTCATTGTTCGCAGAGAAGTTTGTTAGAGAAACTCAAATCAGTTTTCGTTCGTTTTGAAGTCGAAAGAAAGCATTCGTTCGACATAGAGAAAGAGGCTATGAAACATTAATAAAATCGCGCTTTTTTAAACAAAAAAGATTTAGAATGATTCTAAACTAAACTGCTTCCCCTTGGACAAAAGCGAATGCAGGAGAGCAGATTTCATAAAAAAGTCAATTATTTAAACGACTTTTTTTAATTGCGCTTTCATTCATTCTTAAAAAAATCAAAAACCTATTTTTGGTAATTTTTCAAAAATAAACAATATTTAATAAATATGATTATTGCGAATTTTATCTTGTTCAACAGGCAAAACGTGCCAGTACAATATGGAAATATTTTATATTCTAGTAATATCTTATAAGGTTTTGGAAAGTCGGCGTAGTTTAATTTTGAAGAATTGCCAACATTTTTTTGAAAAGCTTTTTTAAATGAATTTTTGCAGGAATGAATGATGAACACATATTTTATCCATAAAAATTAAAAAATCTTTTAAATAATTGACTTTTTCATGAAATCTGCTCTCCTGCATTCGCTTTTGTCCAAGGGGAAGCAGTTTAGTGTCAAATCGTTCTATATCTGTTTTTTGAAAAATTATTTTCGAAAATGTAAGAAACTGCACATTACTTTTAAAAACATTTTATTTAATCTTCAGAAGTATAGACTTATTGCCGAAAAACTAAAGAAGGTCATTTGTAGAAGTTACGATTTTTTGAAACTTTTATATAATCGAGGTAGTCAACTTTAGCACCCTATAACTTTTCTTGTGTTACCACAGGGTCCTCCTCTACGACTCTTCCATAAATTTCAATTTAATCTGACCAGTAATTTAGGAAATCTAGATTTACTTTTAAAAGTAGTAAATAGAAAGCAGTGAGAACAACAGGGGTAGCTGTTAAGGTAGCAATTAAAGTAGTTTAATAATAATTAAGTCGCTTCAAATATCAATTTAGAATATAAAATTCAAGGTGATGTATATTATTTTATATTAACATCTTTAAAAAATACATTAGTTAATTTGATACCTGTTTTGATTTTATACTAAATTAAGTTGACTATAAAAATTCTTTTTGCTTAATTTTAAAAATTATAGATAATTTTTTCGTATTCTTTAAAAAAAAAAAACAAAAATGAAAAATTTATTAATTTTTAAAGTCAAACATCTTTTAGACCCAAAAACGGTAGAGTAAAGAGAACCGATTTAATATTAGTCGCGTGACAGGTTCTCAGAGATAGTGACCGGTTCCAGTTCTGGAACTTTAAATGAAAAGAACCTGCCACTTTTACATGGGGTTGTCATTGGTGGTGGCAACCCCCTTGAAACAGGTCGCTGTACTGGTCTGGAGTGTCGATTAATATAACAAAAATTTGATAAAAATTCGGTGGTAATTGTATATTTTTTAAACATTTTTTTATTCCTTTTTTTAAATTTATGTTTCATTGTTATTTAGTAATTTTTCTTTAATGTTGATGGTGCTACCACGAATCGAACCCGTACTCATCTATCGTATGTTGTTTTATAATCTTCAAAGTTAACCACTCAGCCACTGATTGTTATTTAGCGCGAGTTGCTAATTGCACTCTTAACCAGCATTTTATCTATCAGTATAGATAGTGAGTGTGTTTGTGTCAACTGGTTCTCAAATGGAACTTTGGTGACGATTGGATGTCAATTGGTACTCAACTGATACTGAGGGACCGGTTCATTACTGCAATTGGCACAAACTTTCCGCAGGGTAAGAACATTCATGAGAAGTAGTGAAGAGATCCTGAAAAATATTCTTGAATTTATTTTTTTTTTTAAGTAAATTATTTGAATTATTTGATCTTTCGTAACATTTTATCTGATTTTTAAATTAGTCAAAATTACAGTGGGTCCCATTTCCATTGTAATGTCAAAAAGGTTCGCGAAGTAAGATCTTCGTTTCCTATTTAAGTGCACTAATTTCTGGTGCGCAGATAAAAATAATATTAAAATAACTTGAACAAAATTTTAGACTACATCTTTCAGTTTACTTATTGTCTAAATTGGACAATCCGTTCTCGAGTTATGGTAAACTATACTCGTGTGTTCGATTTATTTAAGGAAAACAAAATTTTTTAATCCTGGTTCTTGCTACTTATCTCTTCCTTTATAGTTTTACACCACTTTAATCACTCAGAAACAGATTCAATTTTCCGCTGGTATTATATACATTTTCAATTTAATCTATAATGGATCCCAATGTTGAATTGAGAGTTTTAACTTTAATTTTTAGTCTAATATCAAGAAAAATTTCATTTTATATTATCGATTTACTATATAGGTATCTCAATATGTACTTTTGCAGTTCTGATGAGAGTTTGTGTTCAGTAGCATCTGTTTGTTTGAAAAATAATTTTATTTTAAATCTTTTACTTTTTTTATAAAATTCACAATTGTTCACATGAATTTGGCCAAGTAATGGCAGATGAACAATAGAATAAGAAATGTGAATTACTAGACAAGAAGTTTAGTTGTTTAACTAGTTGTGTAAAGTGGCGATGAGTTGGCTGCTAAAAAAAAGAGCTTAGATAAAACTTTTGGATTATGAAATCGTCTAAAAGACAGTAAGTAATTTATCTGATTTATTCAGTTTGAGAAAAAATAACTTTTTCAATTTATTATAATCCAGGCATCAGCTGTATAGTAGTTTTCTGTTTAAGTACGAGTACAATGAAATCATTTTTTATATAAGTCTTGCAAAGTACAAATATTACACATCTAGAGGGTTATATACACATACATACATATGTATGTAGGAATGTATATTTGTGTATTTCCTACAGTTCTGGTGATACAACAAATTCTTATTTCAAATTTATCTTTACAAATGGATTTCGATCTTAACTTTTCAGTAGTTATAATCTAAATATTTTGGATTTACAAGTTCTATAAAAATTGATAATAAAATTAAAAATTTTAGTCAATGTGAGAAGAACTGCAGGTTATGTATTTTTTATCTGAAATAAGTTTAGCAATGCTTAGATCTTTTTATTGTAAAGTGTTGTTAGTTTTACTATGTTGTTGTGTATCTTTATTCTTAAACACCCTCTAATATATCATCAACACATTTAGCTGATTGCAGTCAGGCAGAAAGAAGGGTTAAATGATGATAAAGAAGATGATGGTGTAGTGATACCATATAAGATGAGTTCACACACACACACACATACATATATACATTTATCTTTGTATAGAGCATATTATGTATATGTTTTATTAACAGTATTGAATAAAACTTATTCATTAATTAAAAATTTATTACAGTTGGGTGCAATTATTTATTTTACATATGTATGTGTATGGTAAATACTTAATAGTATTAATAATGTCATACTATTAAGCATTAACCATATATAACAATTAATTAAATATAAAAGATATAAAAAGGGTATCTAAAGTACCATTTATTGTGGTATAAAGTTAGAGTTTAGAGACTTTTATATTTCCGTTACTTATAAAATACGAGTCTATATTAATTTTTTTTTTTTCAAAAGTTCTTTAAAAAAAAAGAATATTAACTTTAATACAAAAAATATGTGTTTATTAAAGACTGTAATTGAAATGTATGGAAGAGTTACATAGGCTAGGCTGAGAGCAACTTAGTATCAAACCATTCTAAATCTATTTCTAGATAATATATAGTCAATAAATTGAAAATAATCTATAAAAATGTATTTTTTTTCCAAAATTTACCAAGTTCGACTTATACCTGATGTAGGTTTTAAACATAAACCAATTCAAATTTCTTTATTTAACATTTATGATACCTTTTCTTTAACAGAACTTTGAGAAAAAAGTTTTTTGCAAAAATATTGTGCAATTTCAGAGTTCTGACTATGAAAATTTTTCACTTTTAGACGAATAGAGATATTGAGATTCAGCATATTATTTTGGAGTATGTAGCAAATTACAGTTTTTTTTCTAATTATGTCAAGGAAAAAAATAAAAAATTCATGTGTAAATATCTCTTTAACTATAAGCGATAAGCTTTGTCTTGCCAAACACTTTGCAGAAATATAAAAGTCTTTTAAATCGGACTTTATTTGAAGAAGTTACGATTTTTTAATCTTTTACATACTAGATGTAGTCAAATTTGACACCCTGTAGATTAACTTGTGTTATCACAAAGTGACTACAATAGGATTTTTCTGAAAGCCTATGTTCTTCTCTGTAACTCTTCCATAAATTTCAATTTAATCCGAGATGTAACTTTGGAGATACAGATTTATTCAGTTCGAAACGACGATTGTACATTGGACTAAATTTTAATTACATGACCTCACAGAAAAAAGAAAAAATTTACTTCAATTATGAAATTGATAATATCAATTAATTATTAATTGATTTTGCTCCAATCATCAAAATGATAATATTAATAACAACAATAATTAATTTTATTATTTCTGCTTCTTCTTAAATATGCATAATGAGCTGAAAATTTTTGAAAAATTACTAAAATTTATTTTATTTCTATATTTTTATAACAAATTTTTAATTTTTCTTTATATTTCTTTAAGACATGTCAATTAATTTAAAATATAAATTTAAACCAATTAGAAAATTAATTATATTATTAATATTATTAAATTCCAAACAAAATTTAATTAATATTTTTATTAAAAAATAATTTTAAATATTTTTTTCTGTGCTCAATCAATCAAATCTAGGGAATCAAGTAAGATAAAATTATTTCCCATATTTTTTACCTTTATCAGAATTGTGATCTTTGTTATATTTGACACTGTATACAATAAAAATATAGAGTGATTCCACATCAAAACGGACATAAACAGACATTTTTGGATTTGATATCTCTAATTTCCTTGAAGTTCGTTACAGATATTATGTGTTGCATATATTGTACAAATAACAAACTTTTGATGACTTTAAAACAACAGGAAAGTTCAAAGGTCAAATAATATAAAGTATATAGCTTTATATCTTAAAAAACGGTATTTTAAAAATTCTTAATAATTATATATGATAATGTAATTCTACTTTATTAAGAATTTCTAAAAGATATGTACTATGTTCTACTTTTGAAGTGGTGAAAATATCCTTTTTCTTTAAAATCTTGATCGTTTTTTGCTAGATTAAAAACTATTAATAATTGAACTTAATTTCTGTTCATAACTTCTAATCTAAGTAAAACTCCTAATTGAAATTTTATATCCATATGGAGATACAATACAATTTTTTTAAGAATTTTAAAAATACTGTTTTTTTTGAGAAAAATAGTTTGACTTTTTTTATGTACAACTTTGACCTTTGAACTTTTAATATAAACAACTTTCTACATATCGTTATGAAGATAATATATTTGACTTTAATATGTAATAGCAACCAGAGATTTGCTTTGTATAGTTAAGAAGTTATTAGTAGTTAAATAAGTATTGATTTGTAAAGTTTTTAAAATTGTTCGTTTTTAAAGCGTCACATTTTCGAACCGGAAGTAGGCATGGTTTTGAAATGGTCAATACTTGTAGTGAATTTTATTTAAATCGGAGATTGTTAACCGTTTTGACATGAAATTACTTTATATGACAAATTATATTAATTAGTGCATTTTGAAGATTATTCAATTTGTCTCATGTAATAATATTTGTCTCATGTAATAATATTGCGTATAGAAGGAGTTTGTGGAACAAACGATCTATTTTTGTCATTATTGGTTTATAAGCACTAACTGTGTATATAAATTAAAAATTTTCTAAATTTTAAACACATCACTGCTGCAGTGGTAGATAATGTAGGTGAGATGTGTGTCTAAGATTTATCATACCAAATATGCATTCTCAATCTGACATGTTCAAGAGGAACTTTCAAATTCATTTTGATGATTATAAATTGTGTTGTAAATGATGTTGTATGAACAGACTCAGAATATACATATGTATGTAACAATAATATCCCTACAATTTTCTTATAGGTAATATGCTCTTCAACATAATATCTATTTCTTATGCTAGGTATAAATTTCTTGAAGATATTGTGTCATAATTTGTATAAATCTCTTTAAATGATCTTGTATCGTACAACTATGAACCAAATGTATTTTTAAGAATAAGGACCTTAAAAAATAATTTTGTATTCAGTGACAACTGTTCTAAAATAAACTGAATAGACTAGAAGTCAGCAAATGTTTTTCTATATTATGGTTATAGATATATAAGATTTATCTACTTACTTATCAATACTTTCATGCTTGGATGTTTTTGAAAATAATAACCATAATAAATATAATAATATAATAATAATAATAATAATAATAATAATAATAATAATAATAATAATAATAATAATAATAATAATAATAATAATAATAATAATAATAATAAGAATAATAATAGTAATTATTATTATTAGCAACTATATACTAAATTTTGTTCCAAAAACATAACAAATATTTAATAATATTTTTCATTCAGACAAACAATTAATTATTTTTTTCCATCGAAAAGCATGTTGAAAAAAATTGCTAGGAATAAAAATGTGTCGCGAAATATTGATAAAAAATATAAAATGCTAAAGATCACAGATATAAAACCTGGTAGCCAAGCTAATTGCAGACCGAAGGATCACAGACAGAATACGGAGTGGGTATAAGATGTAATTTAGGTTATAATGTGGTTTCCTACAATATGCTATCAAAAATGGATTTTATGCACATTAAATAAATATACAATAAAAAGCGAAAAATATGCTCTAATAACGTTTTTATAATCTTTTATAATCGTAACCGACAATATTTTTGAAATTCGTTTTTTGATGAAAATCTATAATATAGAGCAAAGTTTCTCAAATGGGGGTCCGTGACCCACAAGAATTTCGTAAGGGCATTCCTGGAGTGTCGGCAAGTTATATTGAAAAATATTGTTAAACACACAATTTTTTTGATGAAAATACTATGTTGACAGTTTAAACAAAAATCCAATTAAAGCTTGAATCTATTTAAAAATTTAAAAACATATTTATATCAGAGAAGTGAAAAAATAGTTATTTTTCTTTTTTCAACCAAAAAAGCAGTAACAACTAAATGTCGTATAAACTGATTAAAACACATTATTCTGATCTTTATGGAGTCTACTTTCATAAAGTGAAGTTCCATACATTTTGATTGAAAACATTTCTCCTCCGACGAGAAACAATAATTTGGAAAGCGATTAAAAATTGTATATCCTAAAAGTAGGATACCTTTGACAACTGAGCGGTCTGTAGGGATTCCCTTCCAAACTTAACATTGTAGACAACTCTGCTACGCCTATTCAAACCAAATTCAACTAGCCGATTGCAAATTGCAGATATTTCCAAACCTTTTCGATTTATATATTCGCTTTAAAGTCCTTTAAGATTTTTAATCATGAAATAATATTCTGCAAAATAAGATTGTTAACATTTTCGGGAAGAGTTCGTCTTCCAAATACCGATTCTACAAAACTTTTATTTCCTAAAGAAGCTAGTGGGCTGGATATGCTTTCATTTAAAAATATTGTTTTTACAACATAAACTTCAGTCTAGTTGCCACCGGACATACATTTTAATGATAAAATGATATCCATTAATGTT
>MINK01032721.1:0-12575 GCA_001735545.1 Phormia regina
GATCACGAAATAAGCTTATTTTCTCAAAAAACGCAGTATTTACCGAGTTATAAGGGATTTTAGTTATCATCGAAATTTTCATACAAAAAATCATTTTGGTATGAAACATAAGTGATCACGAAATAAGCTTATTTTCTCAAAAAACGCAGTATTTACCGAGTTATAAGGGATATCTTAATAGTATTGATTCATGATGAATTTATTTAATGTAATGAAGAATAACAAGTGTTTGAACTAATTTAATTTTGCTAAAATATTGAATGTTTTTGAAGTGAAAATTGTGGAAAATTTCAACAAAATATATTTTTAGGAATATAACAATTTATTTTCGCAAATTTGTTTCATAATTTAACAAGTCATGATGTTAATAAATATAAATAACGCACCAGAATAAATTTTATCCCATAGTGTCATTACAGTTCCTAGCTGATGTTCTAGTATTTTTTTTAATTTCACTTTTAAGTATATTTTAGTCTGTGTTTCTAACACACACTTCTCCAAAACTATCAAATCTTTATTTTTGACAAGGTCTGGACATGATTTTGTACGAAAATATTACTATTAGAATGCAATTTGTGGTTTCAAATTGGACATTAAGGATTATATTTTACTATTTATATTTTAATATCCACGTGTCGTTAAAAAAAAAAGGAAACTTTCAGTTGTGTTTGTAAAGCAATAGTATTTAATTTTAATTGCTACAATATATATAGTTTAAAATCCTTGGATTTTTTATTCTTTGATCTGTTTTTGTGATTTTTTGTAGTTTTATACATATGACAGATTTTTATTACTTTTACTTTAGTGTTGCTTTTTAAGTGAATGCACGGAATAATTTTTAATTTCCCAATTATTTTAATGAACAAAAAAATGTTTTGTTCTGCGCCTGCATGTAATATCGGGAGCCTTAAGACCTATCGTTTGTTTTGTATTCATTTAATGGTTCTAAGTGATACAAAAAACTACGTGCAAAGACCGTTTGTTAAAATCGTTCATTTTATTTATTTTAATTTTAAATATTTAAAACATTTATTTATAATTAAATTTCAATATTATTTAATTCAAAATTCATTTCAATTTATATATTAACTTCATTTTTGTTTTACTTCAAAATACAATATATAGAAATGTTGTTTAATTATTTTACATATATGTAATTCATAATGTTTTCTCATTTGATTTAATTACTTAATTTTGCTTCTCAAAATAGCTCTAACAATTAGAACAAATTTTGTTTTACGTGTTTAGTAGTAAGTGAGAGCTCAGTAATATTAAAAAAAGAACATAAATACATAAAGTTAAAATTATGTATAGAAAGAAAAATTAAAATAGTATGAAAAGTATAGAAATGAATTTTTTTTAAATACAATTAGTTTTATATAATATGGTCGATAAATATAAAAAATAATAATAATAAAAAGTAAACAGGTTAGTTCAATATAGTATTATAAAATTATAATAAAAAAATATAACAAATTTTTTAAACTAAGAAATAAAAAAGGAAGTTCACATAATTTTCTTTAAAGGGATACACAATTTACAATTGGAAAGCAGCAGACTTTTTTTTAGACACAGCAATTATTTTCAAAAAAATTTGTAACAAAATGATATTTTGGTTTAAAAGTAGTGTCCATCGAGATGGAAGAAAAAATGAAATGAACTAAAAAAACAAAAATGGTAAAAGCTGTTTAAAATTAAGCTTAAGTTGAAATAAAAAATCTAAATAAGTGAAGTCTTAATTTTAAATTAAAATATAGATCAATAATAGTGCTGTTTGGGCTGTTTGTATGTTTAATTTCATAATTTAGAAATTATACTGCGCTTATCTAAAAAATGATCATGAACATGTTTTTTAACCTTTGCTTTATAAGAACAAACTTAAAATATCATTTAAAATAAAAACTTTTATGAAAATAAATTTAGCTGTGTTGACAGAAGTATGGGGATTAGTAATTTTATGATTTTGTTAGATTTTTAATGTTTTTTGCAAAAACATTTGAGTTTTAGTTTTTTTTTAATTTTTTTTTTAATAAAATTTACGTTTGTTAATTAGTAGGTTTATATTGTTATTATTGCTATGATGATTATTATGTTGTGTTTGTTGCTGTTGTTGGGTTAGAAAGTTATGATGAGTGGTATGTGGATGCTGTTGTTGATGTTGATATTGGGTATTGTAATAATAACGTTTCTTTTGTTCTCATTCTTGTGCTGATATTTGATTGTTATTGCTGCTTTCAGTGCTACTGGTAGAATTTGTTGTATTATTAGTTGCGGACGATGATGCTGCAGCTGTGTTAGAAATTGGAGTTTCATTTGTAGATTTATTTTCGATTGCTGGAGTATTATTATCCTGGGAGGAAGGAGTGTTGGTGCTAATTGAATTATCCGCAGCTGTAGGTGCTGCATCAGATCCGGCTGTTTTTACCGATGCATTAGCTGCTGTAGCTGTTGTCGTTGTGGTAGCCGGTGGTGGCTGGAAAGCTGGCCTTTGGACAAACATATTGTCAATGATGTGATCGATATTTTCAGCTGAACCAATGGGAGGTTGATTTGAGCTTGACTGATTCGTTGATGATTTGGAATCATTATCGTTTTTCGAGTCTTGTTGTGATTTTTGTTGCTTATTCTTTTCAGAAGGTGGCAGTATGGGTATAGCATTGGTAGGTCTTCTTTGGGGTAGAGAAACGGGCCGAGTGGATGCTTGTGTAGGGGGTGGTACAAAATAAGTAGTTCCACCTACAGTATTATAGTTTTGGTAGCCAGCTGCAGTTGCTGAGCCAGGTTGAGGCTGTGCGACCACACCAACTTGCCCAGAAGGACCATAGGCTGTAGCAGCAGCAACAGATTGTTGTGGTGCATTATTGGGATTATTATAAACTAAACTGGCGGCTGCCGCAGCTGCTGCAGCAGCAGTTTGTTGTTGAGCCAAATAATTGGGATTAGCTTGTTGAGCTGCATACGTTGCCGCAGCCTGTGTGGCTTGAGCTGTAACAGCTGCAGTGGCAGCTGCTGTATATGCGTCAGGAGATGCCACATAGTAGGCAGCCGGTGTTGGCGTTGCCCCTGGATAAGGCTGTTGGGGCGGTGCTTGAGGCCCTTGAGCTCCATAGTTGGGCTGTTTGCCAACTGTAGGTTGTTGAGTCACTTGCAAGGCTTGCATTTGAGCTTGCAAATTTTCCTGGTGATACATTTGCATGAGATTCGCTTGAAGCATGGCTTGATCAGTTGGCATTATCATAGATGGATTTTGTTGTTGCTGTTGTTGCTGCATATGAATTTGTTGCAACTGCTGTTGTTGTTGATGATCGGCTAAGTGCTGTGCATCATGCTGAGAACGCCTCAAACTGGAATATCTTTTAGGTGGTCCTCTCTGCTCCATTGGTTGTTGGCTTATGTTTTGATTTTGCGTTTGTTGCTGTTGCGGTGATGCTGCCATCATTATATTTGCCGCTTGCTGTTGCATTAATTGTTGCTGCTGCTGATTTTGGGTTGCGAGGGCGTGCATTTGAACACTGCCCACATGACTGGGATCGTTACGATTTTGTACCTGCTGCAAACGTTGCGACAGATTTGATGTTGGCTGCTGTTGTGGTGTCTTGTTTTGAATTTGAGGTGTTTGCCTGTTCATATTATGATTAACCATAGGCGACTGTGGAGGCTGCTGCTGCTGTTGATGATGCTGTTGTTGTGCTAGAGTGGCATGTTGTTGGGCAGCTTGAATAGGTTGATATCCTTGTTCCAAATGCTTCTTTTTATTGTTGTTGAAACCATCGTATTGCTGTTGATTTTGATGGCCCCCAGACTGATTATGGTCTTTAATATTTCCGCTACCATTTGCAGATTTCCTTGCCATATTTTGGTTTTGTTGAAGCTGTTGATTTTGTTGAGGTTGCCTTTGTGCTTCTAAACGACTAGATAAACTGCTTGAATTAACATTTGATGATCCTGTAGTGGGATTTTGGAAATTTTGTCTATTTTTTTGCTTAAATTCCATGGCTGCTTGACGTCCTACTGCCGCCTGATTCTGACTTTGTCCTCGATTATTGTAGGTTTTTTGTCGATTTTGTTGCTTATATCCGCCATCATTATTGCGATCACCTCGCTCATTACGTGTTTCACCTCTGTGGTCGTGTTCATCTACATGATTATTACGTGATGTTGGTCCCATCTTATCAGTCCTCTCAGATCTTCCCTCTCCAGTTTTACCTTCGCGTTTCCTTCTTTCCATTCGATTTTCCTTCTCCTCTCTGGTACGTCGGGTGCGACGGGGTTTAGAAGACTTTTCATTTAAAGCCGGAAAATCAGACGGTTTAGGTGGTTTACGTTCTTTGTTATTGGTCTTCAAATAGGCACTTTCATCTTCCCAATTACGATTGTATTTACTGGGACCACGGCCATAACGACGTCTTCTCCTAGCCTTAGGAGGGGCGTCTTCAGTGCGTATGTCATAACCATAGGCATTAACCAACTCGGCTCTAGACTTAGGAGCCTGCTCCGAAGGATCAAAGCGATCATGTGACCAACGATCTACAGCCGAAGCTGGTTGCCATTTTTTCATAGTTTTAGATGCTGTCGAAATTGTAGGAGTGGTAGAAGTCTTTGAACCAGATACACTACCTGTACCTCCTGTAATAATTACTGGACTTTCACCAGCCTCTTGACCCTCTCCCACGATGCCTTCTCCCTCTACTTCGGCCGTACGGTCGTCATGTTCATAGAAAGTTCCTCTTTTAGGAATATATTGGGGATTACTGCGATCTTCATCAACTTTCTTTTGAGCCTCAGCATCAATTTTTTCTTGACCCTGTAAATCAATATCAACACCTTCATCGTCCTCCTCTTCATCGTCATCTGTTTCGGTCTCATCTTCGCTATCATCATCATCATCTTCCGTTAGACTATCATCCATGTCATCATCGTCATCGTCATACTCCTCATTTCCCTCTAAATCACTGGCCGTATCATATTCGGAATCATGAGGATGTGAATTGCTTGATTTCTCTTGGGTAGGGGATGTCCCTAAATCATTTGCAGTCTGATTACCTTCAACTGCAACCTCACTTACCGGACCTCCTCCTCCCGCATTAGCAACTGACTTACCAAACGTTCCCTGTGTTGTAGGTATATCAGTTGGTGTTACCGCCACTGTGGACGTTGTTGTTGCTGCTGCAGTCACTGCTGGTACATTTTCTACATCGGCCATTATTTTATATTCGCTATCGCTAGTATTTCTTCTGCAGGCTGCTCTTGTTTCGATTTTTCTACTAATATGTCCGTCGTAGTGCTTCTTCTTTTTTACTAAAGAATTTTTATTTCATTTTTTATTAATAATTTTCAGACTTTTTATATAACCTTTAATGTTTCTAAGATCTCTTTAATAATTACCTTTATCTAAATATCTTCAATAAATTAATATTTTCTCTTAATGATTAATTTATTTAAATTGCTTTTTCTTTTCTGTACGGTTTTTTTCGGTGAAAATTTTTAGGTGTTTTCTTCCAACAACGCAATCACCAAAAAAAAAAAATAGAAAGTAAGAAAGATATCTATGCCGAACAATAACATCGGCGACGGCTTTTGTAAATATTATCGGCTGCGGCTCAAAATCGGTTGTTAGCCGGCTGAAGTAAAATTCCAAGTTGGAGCAGTGTTGTCAGTGGAAATTTTTAAAAATACCTACGGCTGATGAAAAAACCAATTTTTCCCTACACGTCCAAAAAATTTTAATATGTTATTTAAGATTTGTTTGTAATCTTATCGTAAAAAATGCAAATTATCAACCTCCAACAATTATTAAAAATTAATTAAAAAATAATTGTGAAAGAATTAAATGTCCGTTGTTTTCTGATGTTTTCAACGTCATCAAACAGGTTCAACGTCATTAAACAGGTTCAGATGGACAAGTAAATTGAAACCATTTAGAAAAGCACTTCAAACACATCTTGTAGAAAATCACGCCGATTAGATCAGTATTCTAACTATTTAGTGCGAAAAGTTAAAGCTAAAATTACAAATTGAAATGCTGCAAAAAATTAGAAGCCAAGAATAGAAAACTAAAATCAAATTTCATACAAAAATACTCATGTTACCTTAAAAAAACATCCAATTAGTACCTTTAAAGTTTCAGCGCTCCACAAATCTTTGTCATACATATTACATTTTAATTACAGCCCTTTTCATGTATTGTATGTACATATGTACATATGTATGTCTTTTCTTGTATAACTTCTGTACGTAAATTATATTTAAATAGAAAACAATTCCCAAAAGCTTTTAACTTACAATTAGCACATTCCAAGGAAAACTTTTTCACAAAATTGCAGATCGATTTTCAATATACTATTTGAAATTATATAATTCTAAAATAATATACATAATATGCCAACATGATTTTTATTTTTAAAATAGATATAGATAACTGACCCTTATTCCGTTAAGAAATGTTTTTTATTCTTCTACGAAAAAAGACAATTTAGAAAGTAGTTTTAGAAAAATGGAAAGAAAACGGAGGGAAGAGAACTGTAGCTATAACTCCATAAAATTATAATTTATTCCAAATAATGTCGAAAAAAATGCATAACTTCTATTTCTGCTTAAGCAAAAGAAAAAAAGCCATTACTTTTAGTTATTTTTTTTTTTTTTTGCTTTAAAATTTGGAGCAAAATTTCTCATTGTTCTTCGCATATTTTTCCCATTTCTGGGCTTTTAGCAACTTTAAAGAATTTTAGGTGCTATGGATCTATTATTTTTTAATGGTTTCATGTGGATTAATTCATAAATTCTTTATTTTTACAACTTTACGACTTCTAGCGGCTATGTGTGATAAGTTAGAGAATTTGAAAGTACTACATTTTTGTATCCCCATGTCTTACCTATAAAACATGTGTAAAAAATTTCATTTATCTATTACCTGGAAAATTTCATAACCTAAAAACTTTTCAAGGAATCAAATTTTCTTTAGTCCTCAATGGGTTAAAAATGTGACGTGATCATCCATCAAATTGATATTCTCCATTAAAATATTTGCATTTACGATCTGGCATCTTTTGCTTGTTTTGTTTCTTTGTTTTGTTTACTATTCGTCATATTTTCCTGTGAATGCCATAAGCATTTTTCCTTCTTTTTTAACCACGCTGTAGTTTAACATTATCTGTGTAGAAAAATATTAAATTTGTTTGTAATTATTTTTAAATTAAATAAAAATGTCTAAAACTAAAGTTAAAAACCAAAATAAAGAACAAAAAAGTGATAAAAATAAACAACAAGAACAAAAGCAATCTGAACAAGAATTTTCCACCGATTGGGATGTTGAGAAGTATCGCCGGGAATATGAAAGCGAAGAGCATTGGCAGTTGAGAAAACGTTTTATGGACGTGCATAAGGATAAGTTTCCCGAAGATAAATTGGTGTGCTTGGCTCAAGTGTTTACAAACATGGAATTTATGGGCTGTAAATATCCCGCCGAAACAATGCGTATGGTGGGTGAACTCTCAAAGGAAGTGGCTAAAGAATTCAGAGCCGAACGGGCGAATCGTTTGAAGAGAACATTTGTAACAGCTTCTGATGCAGCAGAGGCCAGGGCCAAAGGTAGACGAAACTAATCATGCAATATACTTTTTTCCCATTTAATTTTAAGTACAAATATGTGAGTAGTGGAAGGTTTATAAGAACAGGTGGCTTATTGAATGATGTATTTTTCCTCTTTTTACACATTTTTATACCAGGACGTAAATCGGCGCAGTCAACAAATAATGCACAGTTAACCAATTCATTTCAAGGCAATAACAAAAGAAAGGGTTTAGGTGGTGGTGATGAACAACCTGTCGCCAAAAAAGTTACAGATTCATCTGTAAATTTATTTTCTGGTTTAAAGTTTGGCAAATTTGTTGTTTATCTACATGGTGACCGTAATTGTCTAAGATTATCCGCACAACGCAGTAACGTTCAATATGTAGAAAAAGAAGTTGCAATTGCTAATGGAAGGAAACAAGTTGAAATACGACTAAATGATCAACTGGTGGCATCAGCATGTGAAGAAAATTTGAAAGCGTCTAAAGCAGAGGCTTTTCGTAAAGCTTTAGCTACGCTACAGGAACACTGTTATACAATTAAAGTAAGTAAAGCATTACAATAAAAATGAGATGTAAATATTAATTATTCTTGTAGCAAAATCCTTCTCGAGATACTATTAAAATTGAAAAAACGAACAATAAAGTTGTTTGCGGTGTCATTAAGACCCAACAAGAAGATGAACAAAAAATAGATTCTTCTAATAAGGGCTATAAAATGATGAAAATGATGGGTTGGTCAGGTGGTGGTCTAGGATCACAAAAACAAGGACGTGAAGATCCTGTAGGATATTTGTTAAAAAATAATCGTGCTGGTTTAGGTAATGATGCCTGCAAGCTAGACCGCAAATATTTTATGCAAATGCTGAAAAATTATGTAGAATCTGATGATATACGTGAACTGCAGTTTGAGCCAACATTTACCAAAGACGAACGTGCCATGTTACATGAGTGAGTACTTATATTTGTTATTTTTTTCAAAAATTTAAAACTTTTATATCTTTTTTTAGAATTGCCAATAAATTCAATTTGAAATCCACTAGCCATGGACAAGATGAACAACGTCGTTTAATTATTAATAAGAAGACTATTAGCGATATTCAAATCTTGCAGGAAATATTAATAAATAAAAATTCTCGTTTTATTAATCGTTATTTTGTGCAAGTGCCGCAGTCTAAAAGCCATTTATTTCCTGATTATACTGTAGCTTTAACGCTATAAATTGATTAGCATATAGTTTGAATAATAGTCCTAATTAAGTCCCTGTACTGTACATTTAATATTTGCCCTACTGCGTTAATTTAAAGTTGTCAAAGAAAAAATATGACTAATAATATTTCAATGTATTTTTTTTAAGAGAGATGTAAAAATATATTAGAATGTAAAAAGAACAAAATTTTTGTTTATCTGTTTAAAAGCTTAAGTAATCGTTAACCAGCTTGTTCATCAATTGAAAATCTTAACTAACAAATTGACGAAAAACAAATAAATTTAATGAAAAATGATCTGATTTCATATAGGTACATAAATATTTAAACAAATTTCATTTGTTGGATTTTAATGTTTATTGAATTTTTATTTTAAGCATTTTTCAACAATGCTATTGTACTACAAAACCATTTTTTCAATTTAATCGTTCTTAACTATTATGAGGTTAAAGAAATTTTGAAATGTATATCCTAAAGTAATGTGGCTTTTAATTATTTTTTCACTGCTCCCAAACGACTAGGATCTTGGCTTGGATAATGTACTTGACCTGGAGCACCACCGGCACTTGGTGGTGGTGGTATAGAGTCTAGGGAACCTCCAGCAGCAGCGGCAGCAGCTGCCTGGGCAGATGTTGAAGCCACCGGCATAGAATATGGTGCCGCGTAGGCTTGGGAATACATTTGATACGAAGAGGCGGGTATAAGACTCGGCGGTATTTGATGCAATTTCATGCCAGGTGGCAGAACTGTTACTTGCTCTTGTTGCAAGTTAAAGAAGTCGTTTGGATTCTGAGTGACTGTGGGTGGTATAGCATTAACGTCAAAACGCCGATCAGTTTTTGCTGCACCCTGTTTAGCTTGAGAATGAGCCCATTTTATGGTCGACTTTTTACCTTGTAACACCAACTTGTTAAAACTTTTTTCGGCAGCCAATTCTGCTGCGGAACGTTTTGTGTATTGTATAAACGCACATTGTTGTCGTGGTACCAAGGCTATAGAGCGTATTTCGCCAAATTGATAAAAATGATCTCTTAGTTCGGGTTCAGTAATTTCTTCGGGTAAATTACCCACATACAGTGTCGTAATATTGCGATCTTCTGGTGGCTCTAATGTGGGTAAAGAGGCTGCTCGCTTCATAATTTTCTCAGCCACGGGATCATTGCGTCCATAATAACGATCTTTAATGTTTTGTTCACATAATGGATCATCGGGTTCGTTGGGTTTGTCATGCCGATAAGGACACTCTTCACCTCTTTTACACTCACCTTTTACCCAAAATGAACAAATATGAGGCCTATTACGTTTATAGTAGGGAGCAGTACGTGCCAATTTTGATAACATCTCACTGGCTGCCAATGATTTTCCTACAGCACCTGCTGCCTCGGTGCCGTCACCATCCTGAAGTTCTCTATCCACATTTTGTATGTAATATTCTTTATTTACATCACTCTGAGGCAGATTATCGGCAATTTTCAATGCTGCATCTCTCACTTGTATGGGCAAGCCATATTCCAAATCGAGCAAACATGTCTGGCACACATTTTTTAAACGAGCACAGGTCTGACAAATTTCAGTCTTCTTGAAACGCATTCTAGCTCCGGGACACCAACGGAAAATCGTGAAGGGTCTAGTGCATATTTTACATTCTTTACCAAAACGCTCCTTAATCATACGCACATACGGATTGTCTCCCAAACATGTTTGGCAAAGTATGGGAAATTCTGCATCTTCCCAGTTTTGCCGATTATAAGTATTTGTTGTCTTTGACATAGACATTTTGAATAATTAATATTAAACTAATAAATGATTATTTTATTAATTAAAAATATAATTTCTCTTTCTTTGCTTATTATTTCATTAACTATGCCAACAAAGTGTACAAAGAAAAAAGAAAAGCGTGATGGAGTAATAAAAAAATATCTGTCAAAATTTTAACTTCGAGTCTACATTAGACAAAATTTTTTTCCAAACAAACGTCAAAAAATTATCGTGATAAAGATTTGTCGAATGTAGACATAATTTGTCAGTATTATTGCAGCGTTAAAAGAAAATTTGGTACTCATTTACCACCCTAACTCACTTAAAATTTTAAATATTTCGTATTTTATTTATCCGATTGCAAATATTAAGGTATCAATTAAAAGCTAAAAACGGCGTATTTTTAAAAATAAAATAAAAAAATGTTTTGTGAAAACCACTTTTTCAAATATTTTGTAATTTTAGTGCACATTTTTTTTTCGGAAAGAAATTTTTTCTTAATAGCTGGCCTTCGGCTGGGCGGATGGACTCTTAACTCTGTGGTATGTCTAAACACGCTTTAAAAACTAATGTTTAAGGGGTGTTTTAAAATATTTAATTGCGATCAAAATGTTTTACATCATTATTTTCATTATCGGGGCTGAGTGAGATAAGTTATTTATGTCGAAAATTTTTAGCGCTCAAGCTCTGATAACTCTGACAATGCCTGCTGGTACTTTTTGCCACAACAATTATGCATTTTCGGTTTTTAATAGTTACTTCAAGCAATGAAATATTGTAGTTAAAATTTATCTATTATAACAAGTAGAACAATCGGTTTTTTGTTTATATCAGCATATATGAGAAAACGTAAATAAAATTGTATCTTAATAAATCACTTTTCGTTTGAGTGAAAATAATAGTAATAATAAGATTTATTAGAATATTTAACATAATAAAAATCACGTGATATAAAAAAATGCAGTAGCAATGCCGTCGTTTTGTTACTTGTTATGATAGACAAATCTTTCGTGTAGGTCCTACGTTAAAAAATTCAATTTAGATACAAATAGAAATGATCTGGCAGCTTTAGTAATATATCTTAATATATTATCAACAGCTGATACAAATAAACAAATCGCCGACGATAAACAAAACGTTTAGTATATTTCTTCTATATTATAAATTTATTTTTTATCTAAAATTAATATGTCGCAGCAATCAACAGCTCCTCCTCCAATTAAACGCTATAGACGTGAAGATGAAGATAAATCATCAGGCCCAGAAGACGATGACAAATATGTTCCCTATGTACCTGTCAAGGAACGCAAGAAACAACAACTTATGAAATTAGGACGCATTGTGCAGCTTACATCCGAAGCATCACAACCAAAATCTTCAAGTGAGAATGAAAATGATGAAGACTCACAAAATGCTACCGATCCCGAGTTGTGGGGACGCAAATACAACATCAGTTTGTTAGATCAACATACAGAGCTAAAGAAAATTGCCGAAGCCAAAAAAATCAGTGATGTAGAAAAGCAATTAAAGGAGGAAGAAAAGATACTCGAAAGTGTACAACAACAAAAGGCTCTTATGGCTGTTAGCGAATTGGCCAAAGGCATACAGTATGAAGATCCCATTAAAACAAGTTGGAAACCTCCTCGCTACATTATGGAAATGCCAGAACACAAACGTAATGCAATACGAAAGCGTTTGCGCATATTGGTAGAAGGAGAAGATGTTGCACCGCCCATACGTAGCTTTAAAGAAATGAAATTCCATAAAGGAATTTTAAATGGTCTTGCTGCCAAGGGTATTAAGCGTCCAACACCTATACAAATTCAAGGAATTCCTACAGTATTATCTGGACGTGATTTAATTGGCATTGCATTTACCGGTTCGGGTAAGACTTTAGTTTTTGTCTTGCCGATAATAATGTTTGCCTTGGAACAAGAGTATCGTTTGCCTTTTGTGCGCAATGAGGGTCCCTATGGTTTGATAATTTGTCCTTCGCGTGAATTGGCTAAGCAGACTCATGATATTATAATGGTAAGTATTT
>MINK01032723.1:0-10316 GCA_001735545.1 Phormia regina
CTATAGTATAGACTATAAAATAGTCTATAGTATAGACTATAAAATAGTCTATAGTATAGATTATAAAATACCGTATAGTCCATAAAATAGTCTATAGTATAGACTATAAAATAGTCTATAGTAAAGACTATAGCATAGATTATACAATAGTCTATAGTATAGGCTATAAAATAGTCTATAGTATAGACTATGAAATAGTCTATAGTATAGACTACAAATAGTTTTATTATAGACTATAAAATAGTTTTTATTGCAGACTATAAAGTTGTTATTATCGTTTTGTATATTTTCTAGATTACTTGATATCATCAGTCCCGTAATTTCCATTACCATTTTCATACAATTTATGATTACTGCGGTTATTTTGGGCACTACTATGATTAACATATTTATTTTTGCTGATACTTCATCACAAATCGCTTCAGTGGTTTATTTTCTTGCTGTCTTAGTACAAACTTGTCCCTGCTGTTATCAAGCTACTTGTCTTATGGATGATAGTGATCAATTATCTTTGGCTATATTTCATTGTGAATGGTTTGATAAGGATATACGTTTTCGTAAAATGATGATATTTTTTATGATGAAATCGCAAACACCGATACAACTAACGGCCATGAAATTATTTCCCATAACATTAAGTACCAGTTTGGGGGTAAGTACGAAAAGATAATTAATTAATTTTTATTGATTTTTGTTTTGTAATTTTGTTTACTAACAGATAGCAAAATTTTCATTTTCGCTTTATACTTTTATTAAGGAAATGGATTTTGGCAAAAATTTAAAACATTAAAGAATTGATTTACCTTTTTTAGCACTGTTATAGAATATGTTATGAAAAAAAGCACTTAATTAATAGATTGTACTATTTGTGATTGTACGAATTAAATATTAGTTTTAAATATATGTATGAACTATTTAGTTGTGTTAAATGCAAAAAATGATGAATTTTTAATATTGGTAATACAGGAGGTTTTGGCTTGATTTCATATTTAGAATATAGAGAATATATTGGCTATTAATTTACAAAAAAGGGCGTGTTTTTTGCCCTTTTGTATGGAAAAAAGTAAATACAATTTAAATTAATAATTCTTTTAAAATAGGAAATCAAATATTAAGACAGATTTTAATCATAAGTATATTTACCTTAAACCGAACAACATGTTGGAAAAAATTTGGGGTCGCATTAACAACTATAAAGCTTCTCGTGAGGCCACAGCATATCTCTTTAAAAATTTCCTCTGTTTGGGTTTACAAAAACCCAAAACATGGTTACAACTTTATTACGTATACGCCGTATTAATGAATCTATGTGTTTGTGTTTTTCTACCCATATCCTTTACTTTAAGTTATATTTTTGAATACCAAACAATGGCCACTGAACAATTGTTGACGTCCCTTCAAGCAGCATTTAATGTCTGGGGTATACCCGCCAAAGTTTTAACCATGTTTTTATTAATGAAACGTTTACGTCAAGCTATGAATGTTATGGATATTTTAGATGCTCGTTGTGAACGTCCAGATGAGTATGAGAAAATACGTCATTGCGTTAAAGTTGGTAATCATTTGACAGCATTTTATACTATATTTTATGGTTTGTATGTGGCTGCAACATTGACTACATCGGTGAGTGTGGGTAAACCACTTTATACATTATATATACCCATAATGGATTGGCGCAATTCTGGATTGGAATTTGCTGCTCAGGCATTTATTGAATATATGTTGGTTAATTTAGCATGTTTGCATCAGGCTGCAGATGATGTATATCCTGTCATTTATGTTTATGTCATACGTACTCATATGCAAATATTAGTAGAAAGGGTAAGAAGGTTGGGTTTGGACAATTATGGTATTAATAATGATGAAAAACATTATGAAGAATTGGTGAATTGTGTTAAAGATCATCAGATTTTATTAAGGTAATTGCTTAACTCTGTACTGTTTAAAAGATACATTTAATTATATCCTTTTTTCCCCATATAGCCTGGTTAATATTATTAGTCCTGTTATTTCTATTACCTTATTTGTTCAATTCACAATTACCGCTTTTATTTTGGGTACCACTTTAATAAATATTTTCATATTTGCTGACACCTCTGCCCAAATTGCTTCAGTGGTATATCTCTTTGCTGTTTTGGTTCAGATCTCTCCCTGCTGTTATCAAGCTACTTGCTTAATAGATGATTGTGATGAATTATCATTGGCTATATTTCATTGTAAATGGTTTGATAAAGATAAACGTTTTCGTAAATTAATGATTTATTTTTTAATGCGTTCCCAAACGCCCATAACTTTAACGGCTTTAAAATTGTTTCCCATAACTTTGGATACCAGTTTGGCTGTAAGTTTAATAATAAATAAAATTTACTTATTATTTTCCCTTATAAGTTTATTTTATTATTTTATTTTTCCAGATAGCAAAATTTTCCTTTTCACTTTATACTTTAATTAAAAAAATGGATTTGGATAAACACTTTCAATAGTTAAGAGGCCTTGGCTTGATTTAAACTATAATATGTGGTAAAATATTATAATTGCTTGTACTTGTCAAGTTTATAAAGTTTAAAGTATTAAATATTTCTTTTGAATAAATGTAGTATTTAGTTGTGTTAATTGTTTAATTAATGAATTATTAATTATTATTATAGAAGAAAAAGTTAAAAGTTTTGTAAAAAATATAAAGAAAACTACTATAAAGTAGACTATAGTCAGGGCTATAAACTAGAGTATAGTGATGACCACAAACTAGACCTTAGTTAAACTATAAACTAGACCATAAACTAGATTCTAGTCGAGGCTATAAACTAGATTTTAACATAGACCATTTATTGGTCAAAAGTTAAGATTATAAACTAGACTATAGCACACACTGACTATAGAGTAGCCATTAATCAAGACTATAAACTAAGCCTAGTATTGACAGGACTATAAACTATACTATACAGACTATTAATTAATCTATATTCAAGACTATAAGCAGGACTATAGACTACACTATAATCTGAACTATAAACTATACAAGACGACAAAAAAAACTATAGCCATGGCTATAAACTAGACTATTGTCAATACTATAGAAAAGACTATAGTCAAAACCATGAACTAGATTATAGTTCAGACTATAAACTAGACTGTAGTCGGGAATATGAATTAGTTTATAGTTAAGACTATAAATTAGACTTTACTCAAGACATAAACTAAGCTATAGTAAAGACTATAAACTACACTAAAATAAAGACTATAAACTACTCTAAAATTAAGACTATAAGTTAGACATTAATCTATAATTTTATTTATAGTCCAGATTATAAATCAGTCTATAGTCAAGAAAATAAGCTGGACTTTAGTCAAGACTATAAACTAGACTATTGCCATTACTATAAGGGAGACTACAGTCAAAACCACGAACTAGATTTAAGTTCAGACTTTAAACTAGGCTGAGTCTTGACTATGAATTACATAGATTCTAGTCAAGACTATAAATTAGACTTTGGTCCAGACAATAAACTGAACTATAGTAAAGACTATAAACTACACTAAAATAAAGACTATAAGTTAGACTTTAATCTATAATTTTATTTATAGTCCAGATTATAAACCAGTCTATAGTCAAGAAAATAAGCTATACTTTAGTCATGACTACAAACTAGATCATAGCCAAGACTACAGTAAATAATGTAAATATAAATAATGTATTAAATAATGTAAACTTAAGCTAGACTTTAGTCATGACTATAAACTAGACTATAGCCAGGACTAAAATAAAGTCTGTAGTAAATAATATATAAACTTAACTATAGCCAGGAATACAAATTATAGTGTAGACTTTAAATTAGATAGGCTATAATCAGAACTATACACTATACTATGTTCAAGGACTATAGGCTATAGTCTGGACTATAGACTAGACCATAGTCTGGACTTAACACTAGACTATAGCCTGGAATATAGACTAGACTATAGCCAGGTCCAAAGACTAGACTATAGTCTGGACTATAGACAAGACTATAGCCTGGACTATGATCTAAACTCTAACATAACTATAGCAAAAGCTTTGAAATAAACTATAGACTGTTAACTAGACTATAGTTCAATCTAGACTATTATATAGTCTGTTGTCGAGGCTATAATCCAGCCTATAATGAGCCCTGGTTTTTAATTAAATTTTAATGTTTTTTTTTGTAAAATATTAATATTTAATATTTCTCAAATAATTAAGCCAATAATAAAAAAAACTTTGTAATTATTTAACTAAGTTAAAGAAAAAAAAACTTTCTTTCAAGTTTCTAATAACGTCAATGAAGAATATTTTATAATAAAATCTTTAGCCACTAACTAAAGTTCATTAGTCTTTTCAGGAAAATTGTAAAAATGTCTACAACTTTAGGAAATCAAAAGTTAAAAGCAAAGGATACTAGTAAGTGTTGTATTTTAAATAATAAAAAAATAATAATGTTATAGCTTCATATGTTTTACAGCTACTACTAAAACTAAAGTATCCACTAAACAAGCTTTAACTTATCTCTACAGATGCTTTCGTATATTGGGTCTATATCGTACCGAGAAATATAAAACTGTTTATATAATTTATTCCATATTTATACACTTTAGTGTTACTTTATTTTTGCCAGCTTCATTTATAGCCAGTTATCTATTGGAATCGAATAAAAATTTAGATTATGATACTTTATTTACCTCCATACAAGTGGCCATTAATGTATTTGGCTGTTCTTTAAAAATTTGCATGCTGCTGTATTTTATACCACATCTTCTAACAGCAGAACCTGTAATGGCTAAATTAGATGAACGTTGTGTAGCTGAAGATGAAGTGGAATTATTATATAAAATTAAGAATTTAGGTCGCAAATTGGTGGTTAATTTTTCTATAACATTTTGGAGTTATGCTACTTCCACGTTCATAGTTTCTATATTAGCAGGACATCCTCCTTATTCTCTCTTTTTGCCTCACATTAATTGGAGACATTCAAGATGGGAATTTTTTGTAGCTTCTTTTATAGAGTTTATACTAATGGATGCTGCTTGTTTTCAACAAGTAGCCAATGATTCTTATGCTGCAGTTTATGTTTGTATTTTACGGGCTCATGTCAATATTTTACGTTTAAGAATAAGAAAATTGGGTTCAGATGAGAGTAAAACATTAGAGGAAAATGAGCTGGAATTAAAAATGTGTATAAAGGATCATAAAAATTTAATAGAGTGAGTTTTATATTAAAATTGAAATTAATTTAAAGAAGAAGCAAATGTAATTAAAAATTACTTTCAGATTGTATCAAATTATTTCTCCAGTAATATCGGCCACCATATTTCTACAATTTACTAATACTGCCGGCATTTTGGGCATTACTCTTATAAATATTTTGATATTTGCCCGAGGTTACTCTTCCATAATTGCTTCCTGCTTTTATGTTTTGGCTGTGGTAGTGGAGATATTTCCTTTATGCTATTATGCCAATTGTTTGGTATGTGATAGTGATTTGTTATGCGTGGAAATATTTCATTCAAAATGGATACAACAAAATACCAGATATCGTAAAATGTTAATATTTTTTATGCAAAGATCACAACAAACTATGCAACTGATGGCGGTCAAAATGTTTCCCATTAATTTGAATAGTTTTATAAGTGTAAGTATATTTAAAAGGTTATCATTATTGATACTAAAATTAATCAGTTTCACTATTTTTCTTTTATTTTTCCGATTTAGATTGCAAAATTTTCATTTTCGCTTTATACTCTTATTAAAAAAATGGGTATTAAAGAAAGAATGGGTTTGGAGTGAAGATTTTCAAGAGAAAATATTTGGAGAAAATTACGAATTAATTTTTAATTAAATTGTAAATCTTATAAGAAAACATAAAAATAAAGTAAACAAATATTAATTCACTGTTTTAAATAGTTCTATTATTAACGACATAATAATTCAAAGGAAATTAAGGAAAGGCTAAGCAATTAACTCTCAAAATTCAGAATTTGTTTAAATTTCTATAAAAGTCTAAGAAAATATTAAATTTTGCTATTCAAAATGCTATTCAGCAAATAAAATTTTACACTAAAAATAATAAATTTCATTATCTGATTTTCAAAATCTTAAGATATCTTTAATTCAGCTTATAAAAATGTCATTCAGCTAGTCAAATAAGTCTAAAAATTAAGAATTTCTATCAATTTCTTTAAATATGTTCGAAAATCATTAATTCAGCTACTAAAAATGCTATTCAGCTAAGCATATAAGTCTTATTTTCAATTTTTTTTTTTAGCAATTAAATCTAAAAAAAAAAAATCATTATTTCAGCTACTTAAAATGCAATTCAGCTAAGCAAAAGTCTCTAAAAATTTAGAATTTCCATCAATTACTATAAAAATCTTCGAAAATCTTTGATTCAGCTATTAAAAATGCCATTCTGCTAAGCAAGATTACCATAAATATTAAGAATTTCTATAATGGTTGTTAAAAAATTAAATAATTCTTTAATTCAGCTACTAATAATGTGATTCAGCTAAGCAAATATTTTTAAAAAGTTAAGAATTTGTATTAATTTATAGAGCTAAACAAAAAATTGTTTATTTCTACTATTAAAACACAATTCAGCTAAACAAATGCTTCAAAAAATTACAAATTTACATTAATTTCTATAAAAAAAAATATAAATTTAATTATTTTAAACTCAATTCAGCTTACAAAATTTTATATTAAAACTAAGAACCTCATTCTGCCTTTTAGTATTCTTTAAAATTATTTCATTCAGCTACTAAAATTTCCATTCAGCTAAGCATTGAAATTAAGAATTCTCGATAATTTATAGTCCTAGTTTAGTTCTAGATTAAATTAAATAAAAAAATATCCAGCTGACAAGCTGTATGTCTTACTCGGCTGAATTTTTGCTCAATACAATTTCACTGTTTTTCAGTTCTAGTTTAGTTCTATTCCAGTTCTAGTTCAGTTCTCACTTAAATCTAGTCAAGTTCTAGTTCAGTTCTAATTCAGCTTTATATAATTTCCAATTTAGTTTTATTTCATTTTTTTTTTTTTACAATTCTCAGTTCTAGTTCCAGTTCTATTTCGACTTTATTTCGCTCATGATTTAGTTTTATATTCATTCTAAATATATTAAAAAATAGTTCCATTTCATTTTTAGTTTAGCTCTAGTTGAGTTCTATTTCAGTTCTGTTTCAGTTCTTGTTCACTACTAATTTAGCTGTATGTCAATTCTAATTAAGTTTAGCTTTATATCAGTTCCAATTTAGTTCTATTTATTTTTTATTACGATTCTCAGTTCTAGTTCCAGTTCTATTTTGATTTTAATTCACTCATGGTTTAGTTTTATATTCATTATAAATATATTAAAAAATAGTTCTATTCCATTTTTAGATTAGCTCAAGTTTAGTTCTATTTCAGTTCTAGTTCAGTTATTGTTCAGTACTAATTTAACTTTATGTCTCGTCCAATTAAGTTCTATTTTATTTTTAGTTCGGTTCTAGTTCATTGAGTACCTGCTAAGTCCAGTTTCAGTTCCACTTCGGTTTTATATTCATATTAAAAAATAGTTCTATTTCATTTTTATTTTAGTTCTAGTTAAGTTTTAGTTCATTTCTTATTCAGCTCTATTTAATTTTTAGTCCAGTTCTTGTTAAGTACTAATTTAGCTTTATGTCTTGTCTAATTTAGTTCCATTTTATTTTTAGTTCAGTTTTAATACAGTTATAGTTATAGATCAGATCGAATTCTAGATCAGTTCTAGTTCAGTCCTAGATCAGTTTTAGTTCAGTTCTAGTTCAATTCCAATTCAATTCAGTTCTAATTCAGTCTTAGTTCAGTTCTAGTTTAATTCCAGTTCAGTTCTAGTTTAGTTCTAGTACAATTGTAGTTCACTTCTAATTTATATAAAAAAACTTGATCTACTTCATTTTTAGTAGAGTTCTAGTTCCTTTTAACTTCAGTTGTGAATAAGATTCAGTTTAATTCTAGTATAATATCAGCTAAATTCAGGTTCAATTCAAATGTAGTTCTAATTTAATTGCAGTTCACTTTCAAATTCAGTTCTATTTTAATTCTAGTTCGCTTCTAATTCAGATCTAGCTCAGTTGTAGATGAATACTACTTAGATAAATTGTAGTTCCGTTTTAATTTCTTTTATTCAATGGCATTGATCAGTTTTTATTCTAAATCTAGTTAATTTTTTTTTATTCAGTTCTAGTTCCGTTTAGTGTTATTATAGTTTAGATCTCGATCGGTTTTAGTGTCATTCTAGTTCTTATTCATTTAAAGCATTAAAAACTCTTAAAAATAGAATTTTCTAAAGAAGGAGTTGAAGGAGATCTAACTTTTTAGTTTTAAAAATTTAATTTTAAACTGCAAATATTCCATTAAGAAGGTCAAAGGCCGTTACTTAAATACCGACTTATTTTTAGCAGCTAATTAAATTGTATAATTTAAATTTAATAATTTTAAATAATTAATTAATTACTACTTAACATTTAAATAAACTTTTGATAGCCCAAATATGATTATGAATTTATGTGAATAATTAAATTCACAAAAGTTTAATTTTAAATTTACAAAAGTTATGGAAAATTTACAAAAAGTTTTGGAAAATTCCTTTTAAGTTTTAGAAAATTTAAAATATAAAAATTCCATAAATTTTAAAACAAAAGTTTAGTCTTTTGATAAAAATGCATAAGAAAACTAAAGATAATCAACAATTTTTTGTTAAAAAACAGGGTAAGTTTTTAGTTCTTTAAATAGCACAAAAAAAAAATTAAATTACTTTTTATCTTGTGTTTAATTTTTAGCCAAATCGAAAGCCAAAGTTTCCAGCAAAGAAGCCACTACTTATCTGTTTCAATGCTTTCGCATAATGGGTCTCTATCGTACGGAGAAAAATAAATATTCGTATCTTTTATATTCCTTCTTCATACACTTTAGTGTAACAATCTTTTTGCCATCCTCTTTTATAGCCAGTTATTCGCTAAAGTCTAGTAAAAATTTTGAATACGATACCTTACTAACCTCTATACAAGTAGCCATAAATGTAATAGGTTCTTCGATGAAAATTTGCATGCTGCTTTATTACATACCACACCTGTTGACAGCTGAAGCAGTTATGGCTAAATTGGATGAACGTTGTGAAGATGAAGAGGAAATTGCTTTGTTGTATAAACTTAAAAGTTTAGGCCGACGTTTGGTAGTTAGTTTTGCCATATCATTTTGGAGTTATGCCACATCAACATTTATAGTTTCCATATTAGCGGGACATCCTCCCTACTCTTTATATTTACCCTATATTAATTGGCGCAATTCGAAATGGGAATTTATTGTAGCCTCGGTTATCGAATGGATGTTAATGGATGGTGCCTGTTTTCAAGAAGTCGCCAATGATGCTTATGCTGCAGTTTATGTTTGTATCTTACGGGCTCATGTTAATATTTTACGTTTGAGAATAAGTAAATTATGTTCAAATCCTGATAAATCTTTAGAGGACAATGTGGAAGATCTTAAGTTATGTATTATGGATCATAAAAATATAATAGAGTAAGTTTCCTTCTTTTATATAACACACAAAAAAATAAACATTCTTTTCAGGCTCTACAATATTATTACTCCCGTTATTTCGGCCACCATATTTCTACAATTTACCATAACAGCTGGCATTTTGGGTATTACTCTCATTAATATGATGATCTTTGCCAAGGCTTTCTCCTCCAAAATAGCCTCTTGCTTTTATGTTTTAGCTGTGGTAGTGGAGATCTTCCCTCTCTGCTATTATGCCAATTGTTTAATGTACGATAGTGATCGTTTAAGTGAGGAGATCTTTCATTCCTCTTGGATACAACAAAATGTTCAATATCGTAAAATGATGATCTTTTTTATGCAAAGAACTCAGCAGACCATAGAATTTATGGCAGGAAAAATATTTTATATCAATCTAAATAGTTTTATAAGTGTGAGTATTAACTATATCTTTAATATTGTTTCAAAATGTTAAAAATTTTTAATGATTTTATTTTGCAGATCGCCAAATTTTCCCTTTCTCTTTACACACTTATTAAGAAAATGAACCTTAAAGAGAAATTAGGTTTGCAATAGACCTTTTAATGGAATGGAAATAAATAATCAAAAATTAAGATCATTTGTGTTAGATTTGCAAATAAAAATAAATAAATGAATTTAAAAAGTCACTTAAATAAAAATAATTCCCACAAAAAATAAAACTGTATTTCTTTTAAAAACAATAATAATCTGCGATCAAAAATATTTCCCACCAAAAATCGATTTTTATATAGAAAACATAAGAATC
>MINK01032729.1:0-11740 GCA_001735545.1 Phormia regina
GTCGTATTGTCATAAGTCATAAAATTTTTCTATGAATAAAAAATATTGTTATTGCTTCTCTTTTGTAAAATTTTATGACATTGTGAATCCCCCATATATGTAATTAAATTCCAATACAAAGTTAGTTAACAATTTTATTAACAAATAATTTGAAATATTTTTTTCTATTAGTTTTCGATTTTGTTTATTTTTTTACTTTTCTTTCGTAAATAAATATTATTTATATTTATTCAATATTTTTTACTTTAAAACTTAAAAAAATTCGTTCAGGTTCGACAATCTTGTTGCTAAATTAATGGTTAAATTTTAATTGCCTTTTATTTTATTATACAAATTAAATATAATATTGTACATATCTTCTTAATATTCAAGAACACTTTAAAGTTAACTTTTATTATTTAACATTTTTATTATTTAATTTACATAAAACATTTTATTGTTTTTTTTTTTGCATATCATTATATAACAACCATCAACATCTTATTGTCCATAATTTTCAACATACATTTATTTATCATGCCACATTTTAATTCAACATAATGAAACAAAACACTTCCTTATAATTAGTACCACGCTAAAAAAAAAAAGAAATAATAAAGAGAAACTCTTACCTAAAATTTCCCGTGATAATGCCATTTGCAGCATTTGTAAAGAGTGTTAGATATGTAACATGTTTTAGGGTACGTTCCCAGGGTCGTGTGCCCATCTCCGCCACGGAGTTATTATGATGTAAGGCGGCATTATTGTCATTATTATTGTAGTTTTCCTCATAAAATATACGCTTGCCACTTAATTGTAGGCCTTGTTTAGGTGTTAAAACTAAATCACGATTTACTATACACAAACAATAAGGCAACTGAAAAATTTCATTCAAAAGATTTTAAATTAAGATTAGATTAGACACATTTTATTAAACATTTAAATATAAATAATGTTTATTGTTTTCTTTTTGCACTATTTATTTTTTAAAAATTATTTATTATTTGATTTGATATGTTGATTGCAAAACTTACTAAGGAAAATATTAATAATAAACTAATAACAAACATAAAATGGTTGTGGCTTTTTGGCACAATTTGGTAATCCATTGTCCAAAATTGTGCATGGATGGATGATATTAGCGAATACGTATGAACTGGTTGTGTTTTTGTTTCAAAGACGTTTGGTAATTATTTATTTTCAATTATTTCAATTATTTTTTTAATTACACTCAAAATGTGTGCTTTTTCTTTCTAATTCACTCATATAAAACACAAAAATTGCTTAACTTTAAATTGATCTAAAAATGTAACGTTTTAAAGATTTTATGTTTCTTTTTTTTAAATCTTGGTAACCGTTAAATATCGTTTACAACCGCACTGTACGCGTAAATTTAAACAACTGAAACATTTAATCAACAAACTCGACTTAATAAAATGTTTGTTTTTCTATCTTAACATTAGTTTGTGTGTATTATTGTTTGTTTGTTATGAGTATAAAATTGTAGTTTTGTTTTTCTTTTCTAGAGGGAGGTGTTGGAAAATGTAAAATATTGTTTTGGGGTTTAGTACATACATATGTGTGTAGGTACTATGTAAGTACTATGACTGTCGTATACATATGTTGTATTGTGGCTGTTTTTGAACATTTTACTTAAAAAAGAAAAAAAAAACGTAAATAAATTTCTGAAAAAAGTACATTAACGTCTATTTGTTTGACTTGATCATTGCTTCAGCGAAGTGAAACATCAAATGAAGTTCGCAAAAACGTACTTACAGCTAATGTTTCGCAACAAATGTTGCTACCATTGTGTTTTGCATTAGGGTGACAGTTACTTATAGCATTACGAATTAAATACATTTATAATACAATTCTTTAAATGCATTTACAGATTTCGATTATACTCTCGTCATTGCCAATATCTAGTAGATACATCAATATAAGTTTATGTGAAATATTTACTCTTACTAAGCCATTTAAGAGAACAAACCATGAATTGCCTTTTAATATAGTGATCCAGCATTAAAAGACAATCCTATTCTCATACGGGGGTAGATCATTTGAATCAAGGCCTCGTAAGAATTCGTATAAATAATAAAATAAATTCCATATAATCGACCCATATTCCAAAGTTGCTCGGACTATAGATACATATATTTGCTTAGTAACATAAAGATCAGAAAATTCTTCTGACCATCGCTTCATTAATCCAAGAACCTCTGTATTCTTATTTACTGCTAGTGAAATATGATAAAAGAAATTTAGTTTACGATTTAGGAGAATGGCAATATTAAAAAGTTTTGAACCTTTTCTAACGTAATCCCATTAATATTGTAGAAAATATCTAATTTTTTGGTTCAGTAAAAGGTCATAAGTTTAAATTTTTTATGTTTAACTTAAGATAATTTGACACCATTGTGATAACTGTGGGATGTCATCTTAGAGTAAGCGTTGTTCAGTAAAATCATATAACGGACGGAAGTTCATTTATGAATAAAGTAAGCACGAAGGGGCCAAGATAGAATTAGATATGGCAGATTCAAACTTCATTACCTGGGTTCTATCCGATAGATAGGAAGACAGCCATTAGGTTAGCTTAGGTTTAGGAGAGGACCACATGAAAGCGTATGTAATCAAAAGACCATATGTTGATCCAGAGTGAATCCTCGAGGTTACTCATCAGCACATTTAGAACCAGTATCATATTTCAGTATAGCTTTACGTTCTCTAGCTAGTCCATTTTATAGTATTATATTCTCTTATCTTTCGTACACATAGTTCAGTTAATTTCACAAATTTCGGCATCTTCATTGGATTCGTTCCTCTCAGTTCCTCTAAGTTCTGAAAGAAGTATGAAACAAAACATTTAAATCTGTAAAGTGATAATGAAACACATTGACAAAGGTAGTGGAAGGTGTCCTCCTCTGCATCATAGATATACTCACTGTACTAAGACCAATTTTGTGCAGAAAATACCTTAGTTCATTATGTCCTGTAATAATACCTATGTACCGTCCCAGTTCACATTTCTCCATACTAAGTAAAGACTTTAGCGTATTTTTATCTTTTGGTTTCCATAATATCTTCGTTTGTTTGCAACGTGATGAGTTTCGCCAAATCTCGTCTGATTTACTGTTGAATTCCCCCCGTATCTTAAGATAAATTGAGTTCAAACGCTTTCGCAAGTTGTGCTTACATCCATATCTGCTCCTGCTCGTGCCAACTCGTCAGCATATTCCTTTCCTTGTATATTATTATGACCCGGTACCCAGCACAGTTTCAATGAGTGTTGTTCGTTGATAACCTGAAGCTCTCGGCGACAATGGCTGACTACCTTTGATCTAATATTCCTATTACAGAGTGCTTTTATCGTAGCTTGACTAACTATGTATATTGTGATATCGCTCGTAAATATCGGTCTCATAGATATAAGTCTGGTTGACTCATACACGGCAAAAACCTCTGCTTTGGAACATACTACTGGATAGGCAATATCCAATTTTTCATAGAAAGCTCAACAACCTGTGCCACTTTCTTTCCTTGAGCCATCAGTGTAGACTTCAATAGCTTCAATGTTACGGTTATTTATCTCCCAGTTTTACCTTGGTGGTATGACCGCTTTTAATTCCTTATCCCATTCAATTTGAGTAGATAAGTAGTCAGTAGCAATATTCATATGTTGAGACCCACCATTTAATGCTGAGTGTCCAAAGTTTCTAATAGTCAGTAGTCCAGTTTGGGCCAGCCTTACTTGTGTTTTTAGGGCATGTTTCTTAATATATATATACACAACGGGTCCATGTCCAGTATTCTGCACATAGTGCAGCCACTCTGTTGACCCATTATAGTCCACCAGATCAAGGCTTCATGGGCCAGTATAGGCCTGACAATGGCCTTGTATATCCAATATATCAGACAACCATTTAATTGCAGAATCGTTAAATCCCAAAATTGATAACTTTTAGAATAAAAGGTTGTGATTTATCTTATCAAAAGCTTTGCTAAAATCCGTAAAAATTACATAAGTTTGCATTTGTTTTGTAAAGTCATCATTAACAATTGTGGCAAGTTGAAGAATATTAGTAATTGTAGAGCGGTATTTGGTCAAACCGTGTTGATATGGTGTTACAAAATTAAGAAACTTGATCAAACAGGCTATCAGTGAGAATTTTTCGAAAAGTTTAGAAATTGTGATAGAAAACGAATCGATTTCAAATCGAAAAAAATGTGTGATATTTTTATTTTGTCGTTCTGATTATTAATAAAAGCTAGATTTTGATCACTTTCTATTAGATTTTAATACAAAGTTTTTTAAATTTCTCTAAAATTAGTAAGTAATTTTTTACATGATCTTCATTTTCTAAAGTAAAATAAATCACTGTTGCCCATATTCGAGTTGATAACTCTAGTGCTCAGCATTATAGTTATCCTCTCAATTAGGAATTCACTTGTGTTGATTGAAACCAGTGCCTCCTTGATCGCCTCAATTCTAATATTATTAAAAGCCCCCTCAATGTCGGGGAAAGCTGTCATGCAACAAACCTCGCTCTATGTAACTCACTACATCATGTAAAGCACTCTCTACAGACTTACCCTTCAGGTAGGCGTGTTGAGCGTCACTGATTAAGTGAGTCCCCAATCTGTTCCTAAGATGCAGATCAAGCAGTCTGTCCATTGTCTTCAATAAGAAAGACGATAGGCTAATTGGCCTGTATTACTTAGGTTTCGAGTGAGTCGGTTTAACCGCCTGGGGTATGAAAATGACTCTAACCTCTCTCCACCCCCTGGGAATGTATACTAACCTAAGGCACTCCCTTATTATATCCACAAGTAGTGAGATGACCCAGTCATTGACACTCTGCAACATAGCCGGAAAGATTCCATCTGGGCCCGGTGACTTATATGGCTCAAATGTACTTACCGCCCATGTTACTTTGTCTCTATTAACCATTTCTCCTATTGTGTCGTTATCCCTCTCATCCGAGCTTGATAAATGTAGGTTTTCACTGACACTACCAGATCGCGGCCTAGACAACTCGTTCGCAGAATCCACGGACTCATTCGCTCTCCTTATGTCCCTCTTATACTTTGAAAAACTATCCTTATAGCTGCCCCAGTCACTTTCGTTACCCGATAGCTTGGCCCTATTAAACAACCTTCTAACTGTAGATCGCTGGTCCCTAAGTTCCCTGGTCCACCAACTTGGCTGTCTACGTTTGCCCGGACAGTTGAGCTCAAAACTATTCCTGATCACATTCGTGAGATTATTCACTACTACCTCGATACTATCATCCGAATTCTTCCAGCTATCAGTATCCCTTAAATCCCTACTCATTAACTCACTAAAAGACTTCCAATCTGTCTTCCTAGAGTTCCTATAGGGCTTTCCCTTCGATCCTACAAGATCTAAACTGAAGGATATCATGCTATGATCCGAAAAGGAGTAGTCCATGTTTACCCTCCAGTCCCTAACGAAATCGCCCCTCCGGTTTGCTAGCGTTATATCTATAACTGTTTCCCTATCTTTCGTTCTGAATGTGGGTTGACTCCACCTATTACAGATATGAAGATAATTTTTTCATCACATTTCTGATATTTTGTTTTGAATTTTGATTTTCAAAATATATATTCGAATTTTTTTCAACTCAATTTTTTTTATGCTACCCTATTATTTTGTTTTGCACACAAAAACTCTGTTACGTATCTTTGATTTTGTTTTGAAAAACAAAAAATACTTATGACCGCATGGTATTGATTTATATTTGACTAATTAATTCAAATTCAATGCAGCAGCTAAGGGTTATTCCATTACTGGTCTTTCAAATGCACGTAAAGGGCTCAAAACAATTTTAAAAATTTTCTTGTTAACCATATACTTCCTTGGTTGTGTAATAGTTTTAATAAGTGCCAACGACTTTTAATGAAATTTTAAGGAATGATAATTACAAACAAATATAAAATTTGTAAAAATAAAAAAAAAAAAACTTATAAAAATGATTAATGAAGACATTTTTGGTGGCTTTATAATTAAGTACAAAAATTTAACATCATGATTAATCAAAAATATATTGCTGCACTATTTGTGTATAAGAATGTTGTCTAAATAAAGTCATTGATTTAAATGCACTTAACAAATTTTAAAGTTTAATTTTGAAAATTGTATAGAAGTTTTTAATATTATAAGCAAAATTGGTAACTTGCTCAGTAAAGTTGGATTTATTTTAAACGATCAAGTTGAGTCTATAAAATCATTAAAATATAACTAAAATAACAAATATACAAATTTTGGGTTCTTAAGTTTAGTTAAACTTAAAAAATCTATTACTTATGTTGATTTATTATTTAATCTTTTTTAATTAATTTTTCGTATGCATTGTTATTTACTTAATCTTAGTATGAGTTTTTTTTTTGTTTGATATTTTCACGTGAGTAAACGCATGCGTTACTTCTTTTGTTTCCACTCATAATTATTTTTTCTTCTTGTATACGCTGCGAGATTAGTGTATCTTTTGTGTTGTGATGTTTGTTGTAGCGTATGAATATTTCGTGAGATTTTAACTTAAACAAAATAAAGAAGATTTGTTTTCCCAAAACCTTAATCTTTGCCATCAGCTTTTTTTGTGTAGCCTTCGACATGTATGAATTTACATATTTGTAGATTTTTTTAATTACACTGATAATAAAAATATCTCCTAGACTTTTTGACGGCAACAGCTGATTATTTTTTTTTGTCTTTATTACCAGCTATTAAATTTGATTCAGAAATTTCCCTAATATACGATTTTAATTCTTTCACTATTGTTTGTGACTAATTGTTTTCCTTTTTCTTTTCATAAGAAAGTATTACTGACCAGATATAATAAATGCGATTTTCGGCGTGGGCTCTTATATTCGAGCTGTGGTTTATATTAAATAAAATATGCAAGTTTATAATATTACTTTAGTACTTACATTTTTAGAATGATTCCTGAAAGTGGGCTTATATGAGAACTATGAATAATAGATATTTTTAAAAATTTTCACTATATTCTCTTCTTACACTAAAACAAAACTTTTTCGTGTCGAATATTACATTTATATCATTGATATGGGATTCTCGTTAAAACTTATTAAATGTATAAAATTATGTACAGATTTTAATAAAAATTGGCACTTATACAAATCATCTTTGATCATTTATATATAATTGCTATATTTTAGGCATTTATGATCGTTAAATGCGTATTCCTAGAGGACATATGTATTGGTGCTATGATTTATCATAACCTATTTAATAGGCTTTGTCGTTGTGCCAAAATAATTATTAGGTAGCACTTTCATCAAGATTTCATTAAAATTGTGACCAGTATTTTGTTTACAATTGTTTTCAAGAACAGATAGTCAGACACTCACAGAAAGAGATTATGATACGAACGAAATACTTTAAAGTTGGCGTTGGAATATTTTTTTCTTAGCATTGCAAAAAACTGAAATAGAAATAGTTTTGGAATATCGGCTGTTCCGATTTCAATGAAATTTCAAATATAGAGAGTCGAGGAGTAGGAGAGTTTACGTTTTAAGCTTATATACCATATACAAGGTCTACGCGGTCCCAAAGTTGGTAAATTCGTGTTTCATATATCTAAACAGATTTTATATATTTTTTCCCAATCGCACACTGCGTAACGAATTATAAATTAAGATACATAGTTGAATATAATATTAGAGTGAAAACGGGACAAATGCAGGACTTGTAATAGAACTTAGAACCGAAACACTAGAATCTTTTGCTGTAATAGAGCTTAGAACCAAAACGCTAGGATTTCCTGCTATGGTATATTCATGAGAATTCACAACCCCATATGAAGAATTATTTAGACTTAGTACAAAGCTCTTTTCAGTGAGCTGAACATCATAAAATTGTTAAGGATTATATTTCCTAATACTTAGAATAACTAGATGTTATTTAGGATGAAACGATTTTAATAGTAAGGGATAAAACCCGATACTCTAATACAGGGGTTCTCACAAGATCTTGCTTCACGACCCCTTTTTGACATTGCAATGAAATCGCGACATCACTACATCTTTAAAAATCATAGAAAATATTATGTAAAGACAAAATAATTACAAAAATATTATACAAATTTCTCACATTATTTTTGTTCTATTTTGTTAATTCTTTGCCTCCACATGGAACAAAACAATTCCACCTAAAGCTTTATGATGATGAGAAACAGTTTACGTTCAACTTTTGGTTCAAATTAAATTGAACACATGAAATGTATATTATTTTTATAGCTCACAAACTTCTTTGCGAAATAAGTTTTTTATATATTCAGAATTTTAAAGTCGCACACTTCCAGCAATTTTTAACAATTTTATTCCACAGAATATTATCCCATGATTAAAATTCTAAAAGGGCATTGCAGCAACTATATGAAGAAGTTACAGTGTGCAGAATCGAACATTTTTGGGAATATCTGTAAGTTTTAATCGCCTTGTTAAGATTGGGTGTTATTTGTTTAGCAGAGGTGTGGACAATGCTCTGACCGGCCCTCAGTGTCGAAGCAAAGGTACCCTTTGACATATAAAATGTTTAATTGCTTGCCAATGTTTTGTTTCTCATCCGATTTTAAATATTTGTATATATTCTTTTTATCGAGTCCTTTGCTTTTGGAATTTTAAATATCTTAATTTTGCTAGTAGTTGTTCCAAATTTTTTTCATATATATTCCAGTATTTCCAACCATTTGTAATCGTTTCATTCAAAGTTACCTTTAAATATAGGAAGTTTGAACTCGATATCTTTAATTCCAAAAATTTCTTTTTGTGATTTTTTGGCCGTAAAAATGATTACACTGTTTTTCTCTAAATTAAGAACATATGCAAATTTTATACCTTTCTGAAAGGTATCTTTAGAGAGAAAAAAATCGAATAACCCAACTGGCCAAGCTACACATCCTCTCGTATTTCACCCTATTTTCTAAAATTGTATATATTGAACTTTTCTCAAACACAATCAGTAAACAGAATGCAGTTTAAAAAACTATAGTATGTTGTGAAAACTTGTCAATCAAAGTATATGGGACTTCGAACAATGTAGATTTTATAGTCGAAAATGTACTCCGTTAAGATTACAATAATGAATAAGAATCAGTTTTTACGACATTTGATTGTTACTATTTTTTTTTTTTTAAGATCAGAAATAACAATTATTTTCCTCTTTCCATTTTTAAATAGATTCAGACTTTAATTAATTTATTTAAAATTTCCACGTAATATTTTTATTAAAAAGTTGTGTACTTATGAATATTTTTCAATATATCTTCGCGACCCCCCAGGAATGTCTTACGGACCCCTTGTGGGTCGCGGACACCTATTTGAGAACCGTTGATTTAGAGAATTAGTACAAAAACTAAGTTATTGTTTTGATACCACTCCAGAACAACCAAAAATATGTAGACCCCTTGTGCTCTCTTATGAAAGGAAAAATATTTTTTTGCAAACATTCTTTGTTGTTATATACTTTAGCCGCATCTTGCTAAACCAGGTATTCTTTAGAAAATTTCGACAGCTTTACGGTCCTAAACTTTTCTTAACATATCCTCGAGCATCATCAACATCTTCAAAAAATTTTGACCAGGAAGCTGCATAAAAATCTGTCCATACATACGTTTCGTCGTGGATTTTACAACATGAGAATTTTTGTATGATATTTGATTTTAATTTCCGTGCCTTATTCTTGGGATCTAAATTTGTTTGCAGCTTTCCAATTTGGAACAGGTCTTCAACTCCACATTAGCATTAACTTTTCGCACTAAATAACCTTAGTACTGGGTCAACAGGGGCGCTTTTCTGCCAGATTATTTAGATTTCATTTCAATATCCTTTCAATTTTCTGGGCTTTAAAATATCATGTGGATCTCTGTTCTTCCCGAACCATTTTTCTTATCAATAGTAGAATTCTCCTGATAATATTTTATAACATTGGACACAGTTTGACCACAGATATTTAATTCTTTGTCCAATTATTTGTAGGACCAATTTGGATTTTTTTTTAATTGTTTAATAAGTCATATCTTTTTTGTCACTCATATTGATCAAATTCACAACAAATCAACATGGTTGATATTAAAAATAATAACGGACATATTTCTTAAAAAAAAACTAGATCAAAAAAATGTTAAATATTGTTTCGGAAAAAAGTTGTAAGGCAAAAGTGTTAAGATTTTTACGATCCCTTTCAAATCACTCTCTTTTCACATGTAATGAGAAACGGCTCCAGGAAGAAAAATATGTAAAGAGCAAATAACTTGTTTACTCAGTTCAAATGCGAATGACAAAGACAAACTGAAATTGTTGTTTGTTGAAAAATTGAAAAACCCACGCGATTTTAATTTTTTTCCATAACTCTGTTATATAAAACTCCAGTAATAACAACAGAATGAAATCATTTTTATTCAAGGACTAATTCCATCACGAATTTATTCTCCATGTAAGTAATTTTTACTAATTAGTAAAAGTAAGTTGTTCATAAATAAAAAATGTGCAAGAATTCTTGGCTTTAAAAGGTCAGCCGATTTTAGGTGACAGGTCACCCAGTTGAGGAATTAATAAGTGATGACCATTTAATTATAACAATGGATCTACCATCCAATTGCTCTGCTCTTATTCAACCGTTAGATCAAAACGCTTGGTCAAATTAAATAAAAATAAATTTGGAGTTCAAACTCAAAACTACACATTTTTTTCATTCCAAAGTAAAATTTACAACTACGTTTAGTATTTAATATAATTATGATTTTCTTTGTTTCATTTACCCATAATTAATGTTAACGCTGATGCAAAAAATAAAAACGGTATACTTTTCTGTACTATATAGGCTCCTTTTGAATTTTTACGCACAGAATATGGAGCCAAAGCCAATAATTTACTAACGTAAAATATACTTATTGACGGTTCAGATATTTCCATTTTTTTTATTATTATTATTTTTGTGCAAAACTTTGTTAAACTTCACACTTTAAAATCTGAATAACAACTGTAATTAGGGGATTTCGTGAGATACATTTTGTAAAAACGTTTATATACTTTTAAAAAATTTTATTGCTATTTTTGTTGTAAGCGTTTTTAAAATGGCGTGTACTAAAATGACAATAAATTTAATAATCCTTTTCATGTTTATGCAAATATTTAACAAACATATTTAAACAGGTTGTTGTCCAGCTACAAAACAGAGTAGGTCAATATAAAGTACGAAATTTATTTAAAAAAAATAATATTTAATTTATTTATTTATTTTTATTTATTTATAACATTAGAAAATAACTAAAATTACAAACTATTGAGGAAAAAATCATTGATAACAGCGTTACGACCAATGATTTTTGCCTGAAATTGTCACCTCCAGAAATATTTTTGGTTCACGTACTTGTTGTTGTTCTAGTACTAGTTCTTTAATCAATGATTTTTATACCCTACACCACGATATGTGGTTGAGGTTTTATGTGCTGAGTAAATATTAAGGTATACCGTTTTTATTATAGAAAAATTGAAACAAAAAAACAATAAACCGAAAATTATATTATTTCATATACCTAGGGGTCGATTCTGGTTCTGTGAAACGGTGAAATGAAAAGTTTTTTCATACCTTCATAGAGTTTTTGATTCTCGTTTAGTGTAAAAATGATAAATAAATTCAAATATTTTCATATGAAAAGAACAAGTGGAATGAAACAAATTTTTTCACAATTTCACAGTGATATGATTCTTGTTCTCT
>MINK01032892.1:274-11262 GCA_001735545.1 Phormia regina
AAATAAATTACTGAAGCAACTATCAAATCTCTAACGGAAGGGTTACCAAAAATGGTCAACAAGTTCATTAGTATTGGTGAGAACTTATAAAAGTTATATTTTTCTGTAAATTGCAATAAATTATCAATTAAATAAATAAGAAATGAGAACTCTAAGATCAACAATTTTAAAGTTATTGAATAGTTTATATGATGTTAAGATTTTTTTTCGAACTCACACCTTATTCAAGCATGATTATTCCTTAGGAACATAAATATTTTTGCAATTACATATCTAAATAAATTCTGTTAATTATGAATTATTTTGTATATATTTTTTCCAAATATTTATTTTTTTTATTTTATTGCAAAGAAATATTTCGAAATTTCAATATCGTAATAACATCGATTTTGTTAACACAATATGATATTAAAATCGGCACCAATTATAATATTGTTTTAGTTATCATATCGTTCTATGATTCGTTTCAACTTCCCACCATCATTAACCGACATACAGGCCCAAATCATGAAACTATCACCAATAAGCTTTACTGTTATTTTTAAGTTTTGTTGGTTCGGCTCGGTATTCGGGTTTCTCTCCAAAAAGAGCCTTATATATAGAATTATAACTAACAAAAAAAATAATCGAATATTTAAATATTTAAAAGTCTTCTGGGGTGAAACTTAACCTTCAAAAAAGTGCTGATGCAATGCATGGCAAAACGTTTTGATGCACCATTGTTTTCCCAAGTCAACTTGAACTCCAGATGTCGGTTTTGAGGCTGAAAGCCGTAAGTTGGTCTTTGTTTTCCTTAAAATGTATCGCAGTTACGATTAGAAAAATATTTATTGGATACTTCACCGTCTTTTATTGTCCAACTGATTTTCATAAAATAAACTGTTAATGATTTATTGTACTATAGAAGAAATGATTTCAACCATTTGAGTTATTTTTCGTTACGAGTGACCGTTTTAAAATGGTTTACAACTAATACTTATATGTGTAACACTGTGCGTGGAACAATTTCACATTTACATTGTAATTAATGCATTAACTAACAAAATCAATTCAAAAATAGAACTCAGGGCATTTCTAGAAGTAGATAAAAAATATAAAGTCCTTTGGACAACGCTGCATGGAAGTACTTTTCCGAAAAGAAGTAACTGCATAAAATAAGCTGTGAGCAAAAAAAATTGAGCTTATTTTTATTTTATACTTTTTGGATATTTGCTGCAATAGCTAAGGAACATTAAACATGAAACTATGTTCTACATAAAATAAGCTGTGAACTACTGTTATCCTGTTTTGTGCTCTAAATATATAACCATAATATACTCAATGTTTGTGGTCTTGAAAACGAACCAATAGTTTTTTTACATGATATGTAATTTGTATTTTGGTTCTTAAGTATTTCTTCAAATTAAAGTCGATAGACAAAACTTTATCAAGCGTTAACTTTCTTTTCAAAAGCTAAGTAAATTATCATTAAATAATATCGCTTTTTGGTGTTGATCGCTTTAAAAAAGCAAATTGTAAAATTCCTTTTCTTCATATCTATATATAAATTTACTAAAAAGACTTCCTTAGAATACATATATTTTACATAAATGATCAAAAACAAAAGTCCTTACTTAAAGCACGAGTATTGCAACAAGCCAAAGATGATCCTAATATAAAATTGCATTTAATTTAAGACCCAATAATATGTAGATGAAAAACGATGCCATTAAATATATAAAAATCTTAAGATGCAAGACTCTTTGCACACTTAAAGCACGAGTTGATCTTAAGCACCCAAATATGTGCGCCTTTTACAACAATGACCCACTACAAGCAAAAATACACATCAGTTACAAAACATATACTTGCGCTGAAATTTCCCACTTTTAGCCCAACGCTTTGGGTAAAGCGACGTACGCAAAACACGAGTTTAACCGCACTCCCTAAGCTACACATTAAAACCCAAAAGAAAGAATAAAATCCAGCAGAGAAACAAGTGTACACGATTAACAAGGACTAAAAACTCTCATGTAAATGACATTAACCTCGGCCAAAGGATCATATAAAAGTGCCGTTGTAATTGTACAAACCAATAACGGCAGGAAACAATTAGATTTCAATAAGAAGAAACGAGCAAGGAGACTGAGAATTGAAGAAAAACAACAGCTGTTTAAGAACCAAGAACCGAGATTGTTAAAATGTTTTTAGAGCTGTGGGAAAATAAGTTCCCAGGGAAAAGAAACAATAGTAAGAGTATTTGACAAAAACAAAATAAACAGCCTCGTGACCAGGTGAGCTGTAAATGTGTGTGTGTGTGTGTGTGTGTTGTACAAAACTCGCGTGAGAATCTACGAACGAAAGTGTTTCCCACGGTAGAATATTGTGCTGCACAAAAAGGTCCTTTTGCATGCCTTAGCATTAATTTACTTCCTTAAAGGTAAAAGACAACAACTACAACAACAATAACATTATGCACATAAGGGTGCAAACGTTGTGTCTCGTATAAGTATAAGAATATTTAGTTTAGTTTAATAAGAAATAGCATAAGTCTTTTTTTTTTTTAAATTACAACACAAACACACACAAGAAAGAAATAGGGGTTGTTTTGTTTGACTCCCTTTTGATATGAAGGCATTTTCCATAATTCGTTTTATCAAAAACACACGTTCCTTTAGAGTAAAAAAAGCAAGAGCGTAAGTAAGAAAACAAAAGAGAGTTTTAAGCATTCCTTAACATCTTATGAGGGTTGCTTGGCTTTGACTTTGAGTTTTGTAGCAGAGAGCCATGGTAGTGGGTATATAAACTGGGGAGAGTATAGAGTCTAGCATTATAACGTCTTACGCCTTTGAAGCGTTTACATCAGAGTAAAAGAATTTAAAGAAAATAAATTTAAACAAATTATTAACTTGTTGCTTTAATTTAAAATAAAAACAAACAAAAATACTTAACAAAATGTCTGTACAAATGTCGGAAATGTCTAAAACTTATCAATACCGCAAAGTCATGAAACCCATGTTGGAACGCAAACGTCGTGCACGCATTAATAAATGTTTGGATGAATTGAAAGATTTAATGGTGGCAACATTGGAATCGGAAGGTGAACATGTAACACGTTTGGAAAAAGCCGATATCTTAGAGTTGACCGTATCACATTTGCAAAAAATGAAACAACAACGCAAATTGAGCAATTCTAACGGTAACACAACCATGAATCAAGCCGAAGGTTTCCGTTCCGGTTATATACATGCTGTTAATGAAGTCTCCAAATCATTATCGGAACTACCGGGTGTTAATGTTTCCTTGGGTACACAACTAATGACACATTTGGGTCAACGTCTCAATCAATTGCAGCCTCCTGTTAAGCCCGCTTTACCAGTTACCAGTCCCTTAACAGTACAAATTGGTGCTCCCAACTTTAGAGGTCAATACTCTGTACCCATTTCACCTGTTTCCAGTTATTCTACCAGCCCTAATTCCAGCATTGGCAGTGAAAAGCATACTTCCTCACAACTTTTAACTACCTGTCCATCAACTCCCATCGATGTCACCAGTATCGATGTGGAGGCTGATGATGAGGAAAATGTTTGGCGCCCCTGGTAACTTCAGCTTCAAGTTTAAGTCTCAAACAGCTGATAAGAAAAAGTGTCAATATGCACCCTTTAGTTCAAAATGTCTTCCAGCCTTAATTTATATTTATAATAATAATTGTAATCATAAGAATAAAACAAAAGCTTTAAAATATTAATTTAAACATTATAAAATTATGTGATAGCCTAAGTAAACCAATTGTTAAATTATTTATAAGAACAAAAAACTGAATATAATTTAAAAAATTTTAAACAAACATTTTAATGATATGTTTTTTTTTTTTTTTTGCTTTTTTTCTGAATACTATAATACAAACAGACTTCCTGTTAGAATTTAAAATTCTTTAGTCATGATCATGACTTTTGATTATATTATTGATCATAGCATTCTCCCTTAAATAGTAACAAAAAAAAAAAAAAAAAAAAACCAATNNAAAAAAAAAAAAAAAAAAAAAAAAAAAAAAAATAAACCAATTTTCAAGGTGATTAATGGAAAATTATTTCTATTTTAAAATTTAGACAAAAAAAATCTTAAAACAATAACATTATTTCAAAAGATAAATACAAGAGCATAAAGAAAATATCCTCTTTGAACACGTGTTCAGACAATGGCCTCTAACTAACAGAAGGGATACCTTTATTCTTGTTTTTTCTTCTTTACATTATTTTCCACAATGTCATTCCATAATTACTTTGTGAGAAACTGCTTCTTTCTTACCTAAAAAGACAGAAGAAAAAGAAATAGAAAACACAATAAGAATATTAATAAAAACAAAACAAAAGAAAAGAAAAAGAATTTTTGTGATTTTTTTTTTTGGGATTTTAAACCAAACGTACAACAATTTTAAATACGAGCAAATAGTTCAACAAACAATAAAATTTTAAACTAAAAAAAAAAAAAAATTAAAAAAAGGAACCCATAAAATAACTAAAAAAACGATAAGATCAGTCAGCAGCGTATCTAATGAAAAAGTATTGTAGTGTTTATGTCTGTCTCTCTATCCATCTTACAACAAAGTCCAGCCTAAACATTCAATGACTGTCAAACATTTTACAAAACCTTAAGAGTATTTAAAACATCAACCACCACCAAAATCTTAAAGGGCGACCCTTTTTTTTTTTTTCTTTAAGATAAATAAAAGTCTATCTATCTGTCAGTTTTGATTTTATCCTCTATCGATTGCTGGGCTGTAATTCCCTTTCGTGACAAAACAAATTTTTGGTAATAAATTTAAGATTTGTGAAGTTTAATTTTCTTTGTCCCTCCTAAAAGGGATATTTAATATGTATGTATGTGTTTTGAGTTTAAATCTTTAATTTTTTATTAGTATTTGAAATTAATATCATGGTCTGTCTGACTTTATAAAGGAAGATGGTGACGATTGATAAAAGAGATAAAAGAGTTATATTTTAACAAAAGTTTACTTTAATTAAATAAAATAATTCTAAGCATATTGATTTAATGAAGTTATAAAAAATATACTCATTTTAGAAATGATGATTGAATAACAAAACTATATATGTTGTTGTTGTAACAGCTACAGCTACATATTTCTAATCGGGGGGATCTGCTTGAAGGTCAGGGACAAGAAATTGTGCCAATTCTTCGAGATGAATCCACAAATCCTAAGTGAAGTTTGATTGGCGGTCAGCTAAATATGTGGTAGATGTCATGGGGACCATGTCCACATGCTGAGCATATATTAGGGACAGCACGGTCTATGCGAGACCAAAAGTTATTGAGCCTGTTGCTCCATCACGACCTGAGTTGTCTTCCGCGGCGGGTACTTCTCATTTTCTGCGATAGGCGGTGGGCGGCCTCCAAGTACGACATTCATACGGTAGTTTGCAACCGCGGAATTTGTGGCTTCTCTATGAATGTCGTTCAAAGTTGAGAGATTCGATCAAAAGGATCCTGCACATAACTTTGTATGTTCTCCTCGTATATGCGAAGGTATTTTCTCACATGCCTCGGGGGAGTTTTCAACTGTGTGATGTCGAAGTTTGGATGACATCCCAGAAGGAACAGCTGACTTAACATCATGATGTGTTCCTTAATCGGAACAACCTTCGTTTCCTCGTGTAGATGGTATGTTGAGAAGATTTGTAAACAGTTACGGTTCTTAAGGCTGCATTTTGCCAGCTTTAAATATTTCTCCACTGGGAGTCACTCAGCGAAGGAATCCACATTGAAGCATCACTGTCCGACCCATCGTCTTATAAGTAGCCAAGTAGCGCTTTGAGAAGCTTATTTCTACTTCGCAATTTATGCGAGAGCTGAGGAGGTATAGAGGCTATCAAAAGTGACCCCCAGGATCTTTGGGTAGTTCATAATCGGAATGTGGACTCCATCGACTAGGATGCTTAGGTTAATTTTTCCCACGACAGCCGGTTCTACGTACCGGAATGACTCGAGATAACTCGGTCAAGCGCTATCATCCCAGCTACAACTATCAAAACTATATATAATGGACAGAGGGAAACTAGTGGCAAACCCGCTTTGGGTGCAAAATTTGGCTCAAATATTTATTTTAAACTAGGTATGTTGAAAATGGGGAAATTCGGTAAATCGGTAAACCAATACTAAAAATCAGAGCAGATATCTTTTAAAGAAGCACAGGTACTAAAGCGAATTTTGTACTATATAGCTCAAGAGTTGACATTATCTGAGAAAATGGGCTTGATCAGCTCACCTCATACATAAGGTAAATGTTTAAAAAATACTGATATAGATTCGGTTAAATCGAATTTAACATTAAATATGTGAATATTGAGCAATCACTAATGTAATCTAAGATTGTTTAGGATTCTGAATTCGAGTCTTCACTCCTTTTTATACCCTACACCACCATAGGTGGTTGGGGTATTATGCACTTGTACTTGATGCTGATGATATCAATTGAATCAGAATTACATTTTAGAGACCCAACACAAGCAAGCGGAGTTGGATGTTGTTGTTGTAAACAAAGTGTTTCTTCCTGTCATAAATTCCATATATAAACTAATATAAATCAAATCTTTCTATTTCTCCTTCTTCTATTGTTCAAATTGAATGAACTAGGCATTTTTCCCTGTTTTCCTTAAATGGATATCTACATATCTTAAAAATAGTTACTAATGTGTGTTATTTCGAGAATGTAAATCCAAAAACATTTCCCTTTTATCCGGTGTTCCGCAAGATGGTCAGATCGGCCCATTATTATTCCTAATATTTAAAAATTATTTACCATCATGCATTAAGAATTCCAGAATATTAATATATGCTGATGATGTAAAGCTGTTCCATAGCTTTACTGATTCCTATCAACGTTCCTTACTCCAATCAGATCTAGACAACCTTTATGATTGATGCATTATAAATCTAATGGATCTGAATTTAAGATCCACAGAAGAAGTCCAGTATTCTGTAGATACAAAATAAATGAATATGAACTTGATTCAGTCGACAAATTTGTATGTGTATTACTTGATTGTAAACTGTCCTTTAATTCCCATGTTAATAAGGTAAAAGGAGTTCTGCGTTTCCTCAATGTTCCTTACGTTTCCAAGCATTTATTTACATCTCTTGCAAGACCAATCTTGGAGTATGCTTCCGAGGTCTGGGATCCTCAATACGAAGTTCATATTAAGAAAATAGAATCAGTCCAAAAACAGTTTCTCTTCTCTATAAGAAATTGTAATTTCATTGGCTATTGAATTAAATAAATAAAAAATAAAATAAAAATTTTATTTTCAGCGGATTTCGAAGTGTTGCCAAATCTTCATATAAAAAAAAAATAATCCGCTTGGTTGTGTTAGGGCTCTTAAATCTATCTAATGATGTCCGTTTATTTGTCTGGCTGGGTGCATTAAAAATAGGAATGTTTTAACAAAATTTGGTGAAAAGAAGTATCAATATTTATACACAATTTACCATAGCTCCCTTATAACCTCATGCTCAGGAAATCACTTTATCGCACATCAATCCCATACGAATATTAGTATCAACTTAATATTCGGTACATTTTATTTTTGACAATGCAATTTTATAAAGATCGGTCAATAATTGAACTTAGCTTCCATATAAGACCCAATTTCATCAGGTACCCAAAAGTTCATAAATATGTGTGAATCTTAGTAACGACGTAATATTCGAATTTTGATACACATAGGTAATGGTGTAGGGTATAATATGGTCGAGCTTGATCGACTATAACTTTTTCTCTCGTTTTAAATTGGTTACAGTTTTCGAGATATTAAAAAATGGGGATGTGATCTTCTTCTGTCATTGAACGTACAATGCAACTTAAATTACTGTCGAAAGGATATATCGAGATCGTTGTTAGTATTATCGGGTCACTGAGTGTTAGGAAAACATGCACCCCTTCAACGTTTATTGACGCACAGTGGTCTAAAAACTATTTCTTTTTTATAATTCTGTAACTTGTGAACCCTAGGAGATATCTACATAAAATTTTACATGGTTAGAGCTGATATGTCTTTCAATTGATTTGAAAGGGCACAGCACAAGTGAAATTCCTCTGCACCATGCAAAAAGTTTGAAGAAAACTTGGAAGCAATTAATTAATCAAATTAATTAAGGTACATAAAAACTTTATTTTCAAAATATGTATTATAACAATGTGCGCCACGGGGTTACTTAATCAATTCGAATACACATTATTCATAAATACTAAGCCTCTAATTCACTTTTTTCGAACTGACTCTATCGGTTTCGCGATAAATCGCGATTTGTAAATTTTAGGAGGTTGCACTCATATATGAAGCTTATCTCGAAAACTACTTGTCAGATTTTGTTCATAAATATATCAAAATATTCTTAACAAAATTATCCTTAAGTCTTTCTCACGTTATTTTTTAATACGGTAAACAGTTATGGAGATATTAAGCCCATTTTTGATTTTATACAAAATTGGAAAAAAGTTTCTTTTTTAAAAAATAAAAAAAAAAAGTACTTAATATCTTTATAACTGCTGAGCGTATTAAAAAGTAATGTTAAGGATAATTTTAATTAGAAATTTTTGATTATTTTTGAATAAAATCAGATAATCCATTTTCGAGATAGGCTTCAATATATAGTGCAACCTCCTTAATATTAAAACTCGCGATAACTGTAGACAATTCGATAAAAGTGAATTAGAGGCTTAATACTTATAAATTCCGTGGATCCAAATTGACTGAGAAACCATGTGAATTATTATTTCCCTGTGTTATTTTTCCACAGAAATAAACTTTTTTCATACACGTTTTTTTATAGAATTATTTGTTAAAAAATATTATTAAATCTTTAAAATAATTTATAAAATTTACTTATGCCTGTATGTATTTTTTGTTTTCTACGCTCGTGACTATCAAAATACATATTAAAACAATCCAAACATTTTGTAATTTTATACCTTACAAAAGTATTTTTTACTCCCTTCGTATCCCTAATGGTGTGGATAATATGCTAGTGTTCTATCCTTTACATACTACAATTACCACAATCACCACCACCATCAATACTACATATTCTACTAACTTAATACCAACACATGTAGTACCCTTTGAAATCTTAAATTACACTTGTCCCATAAGAAGAACACTTGCGACAACATATAGATAGATCATCAAATATATACCAAACAACCCACAAACAAGACCTAAAGAAACAACATCAAGTAAACTGATACAAAATAAACACACCAAGGAATAACAAAAAAAAGTATTTTTTTCAAAAACTAGGGGGAAAAAACTAGACAGAAAATAATCCTGATTTGTTTTGAGAAGAAAAAAAAAAAGATCATAAAATACTTAAAAATAGTTACGAACAAAATGACTACATGATTTGCCCCCTAAGGAAATAAATCATGAATGAGTATGATGACGTTAGCCTAGAACTAACTTACAAGATCAACAACTCTACACTTAAATCATATGCCGGCATAAAAAATCTTATTTCTTTCTACTCGTATCTACTATACAATAATATTCATGCTGTAACAAAGTTTTAATAACAAGATCTATAATAAAAATCACCTATAATAATCAATGTTGTTTGTTGTTACCCCATTATTATTAAAATCATATTGAAATCAACGTTAAGGGTTATAAAAGACAATAATAGTTCCAACGCATACGATCATAATACTAACTCGTGTAAATGTATTTTTCTATATTGTCCATAAAACAATTGAGTTGAGTAGTTAGTTGTTATAGTTGTTGTTTTTGGCTGCCAGCGATAGTTCAAATTGTAACTTCGTTACGACAATATCATTTGACTTGGTGAAATTCACATATACATTTACAAAACATAATCGTCCATATAATACAAATAACAAAGGCACTTAATCTTAAGGCGTATTACAACAATACAAATATATTCATATGAATGCAAATACATACATATGGATATGTAAGTAGTATTTGGTAGAGGCACGGATCTATACTATACTTACAACAATACTAACAAAACAATGTAAACTAAATGTAAAAAAAATAAAAAATAAAAGAACTTATTATGTATGATCGTACAATCCGTTCGTTTATATTCCCATTTAACTATATTCAAACGTGGTTGGTTTGATAAGTTATTGATGCTATATGTTATGAAAAATATTGAAGTTTCATAAGAAATATTTTTGTTAATTTATTAGAAAATACATTTAACTTCTATAATTTTATTATAGTTTAACAAATGTTTATTTTTAAAACCAGATTTCTGCTTATTTTACTTAATATCATATTTTTATATACAGTGGTTGACAATACAATGGAAACTTTTTCGAAATATTAAACAAATATGACAAAATCCTAAAGCATTAAAAAACAATATATATATTTTTTTGGTAATACATTTGTATATATTTATATTTACATAAACTTAAGAACATATTTAATTAAAATCTTATAATAAAAATCAAAATAAAAAGTATTCAGTATTGCGGTATTGACATAACAATGGAAACTTTTAAACTTCTGTAATAAAGAAGACTAAATCAAAAAGAATATCATCATGTTTTACAGTTATTTCAATATTTCTGTTATTCTGATAATTATTCATAACTTCCTTTTTGTAATCTTTACGTATAATAATAATTAATTATAATTCACGCAAATAGTTAAGGAAAATGGCTAAATTTTCAATATTTCTGAAGATTTAAAAATTAAAATTATAAATCATTTTAGTGTTGGTTTAAAACAAAAAACTATCTGTGATAAATATTCAATTAATAAGTCAACAGTTTCGACTGTGAAAACTCAACATCTTGGAGGAAAACCTCGTAAAACTACACAAAGACAAGATTATCTGATAACAAGAGAGTTTAAGAAATGCCCAAAAAATACTCCTCGGGAGGTAGTCAATAATCTAAAATTCGAGATTAGTACTCGAACAGTTAGCCGCAGGTCAAATGAGGCTGGTCTCGGTTGTTATCGTCC
>MINK01032922.1:0-15700 GCA_001735545.1 Phormia regina
TTTTTATGAAAAATTCTTCTACAGTAAAGGATGTTTCAACATGACATGGAATCAGTTTTGACATGGAATCACTGACTTCGAAATTCTTTAAAATTATAATAAACCATCATATAAACGAAAAAGTACCACAATGTCCCATAATGAATTTTCATTAACTTAGAACCAAGTATCTAAATTAAAAATTATTGAAAAATCAAAAAGTACCATGAGAACAAAAAGGTACAATAAAATCTCCTCTTATGGATTCACATTCATTTAGGACTACCTAACATTAATTTCAATTTTTCTAGGTTCATAATTATAAAAAAAAATCAAAAAGTACCATTTGAAGAAGAAAAAAGTACCATAAAAACCGGTCTTGTGATTTTTTTCTCATATAGGACCATGTATATTTAATTTCATGTTTCTATGTTAAATATTACAGGAAATTCAAAAAGTACTATTAGAACAATAAAAAAAGGTACCACAAAATAACAAAAAAGTACCCCAAAGTCCGTTCTTATGGATTCTTATTAACTAAAGACTACATATTCCTAATTTCATGTTTCTAGGTTCATAACTATAGAAAATTCAAAAAGTACCATTAGAAGAACGAAAAAGTACAGTCAAAGTCCCCCTTTATGAATTCTTTCCAACATCGGACCATGCGTATTTAATTTTTCTATGTTCAATATTACAGGAAATTCAAAAAGTACTATTAGAAGAACAAAAAATCCCTCCTCTTGATTTCTTAGTCATAAGACCATACATCTTCAAGTACCACGAATTCCACTCTTGTGAATTCTTATTCACATAGGTCTAAATTTACTTAATCTTATGTTTCTAAGTTTAATGTAATTGAAAATTCATTATAAAATTGAATAAAATGTTATTTTCCGCCTTTACCCCTTTTTTGGTACTTTTTTTCATCCATCGATGTATCAAAATTTGTATTCCAATAAATTTCAAAATTCTAGTAGAATCCCATATTAAAATCCTTATATAAATATTTCAATAAATATAAAAAAAAAATGTTTTATGAAAAAAGTACCAGAAATAGGTACGATTTTTACCCCTTAAACGTTTGAATTTCCAAAAAGTATCGAATTTGTATTTCTCATTTTTTGATAAGTTATGAATGTCATTAATTTCAAAGATACATATGATGCCAAAAAAGTACCAAAATTCAGTTTTTACCCGTTTTTTTCCCTAAAACGGCTGATTTTCAAAAAAGTACCAGACACCTGTCCATTATTTTTTAAATGAATAACGATAACTATTCAACTGTTTTTGTATCATCATCATTAGTTTGCGAGTTATAAAGTTACCGATTTTTCCCGTTTTTACCCCCTAAACATTCGAATTTCCAAAAATCACGTCTTAGTAGATCTATATGGAGGGACACCTACCCACGTTCCAAATTTCGTCTCTCTAGTTTCAGCCGTTTGAGCTGTGGGAATCAGTCAGTAACGTTACTCTTTTATATATAGATGAATGGATATACATTAGTCCTTGTAGTCCTGTTTAGTAATGAACGAAATATAATACACTCTCATAAAAATGCCAAAACTGAAAGAAGCTTTATGTTTAGCACATCAAAAACCATTAAATTTAACTTTTCTTATATAAAGGATGTTTTTTTGCCGACCACAGTAATTAGCGCCATCTTATAAATAATGAGTGAACTATTTTGAAATATAATTTCGCTAACTAATAAATATTTTAAATAGATAAATTACCCTTACATAATCGTTAAAATGTCTTCTTCACAAGGACATCTATTGGCAAACAATCAAACATTCTTTATTAATCTTAGCTTCTCACCAAAAGCTATTAATATGTAAATAAACTTTTTAAAATCTCTACATAAAAGCTTTTGTAGCAATTTAACAAAATACCAACATCTAATGTTTGACATACATATTTTATTTAAAATAGTCTTTCTTATAAATTTACTGAATGCATATTATAATTTTTATAGAGGATAATTAAGCAAAACATCTTGACGGGCCAACTCCAGCAACATAGGATCATCGAAGAATTTATTAATGGAAACATCCTCTGATAAACCTTTACGTCTACGGGTTTTAATCATAAATTCACGTGCCAAATGTGAGGCCTGTTGAGGTTCTAAGGGACGTATGACAATAGATTTATCTAAAGGATCACCGGGTACAATTTGCCAATGATGAAATACAGACAAGCAAAAAGCTTGACCCTGTGTGTGGGTACGTAAATCAGTTTCAAAACCAAAGGAATCAATGGCGGGTATAAAAGCTTTAATAGTGTAGAGAGGGGAACCGGATACAGGAGCATCTTGTGTAACATGACCTCTGTAAGGGAAAGAAAATTTTAAATAATTTATTTAAATTTATTGGAAATTGGCACAAACCTTCTCCTAGCCAATACAGTGTATACCGCTGAAACACAATCTGCTGGTGCTTGTACTTCCACAAATAAATATGGTTCCATTAAACGAGGAGTGGCCATAAGAAAAGCTGAATATGCCACTCTTCTGGCAGTGGGTATAACCTGACCTCCACCTCTGTGTAAAGCTTCATTGGCTATAACAGCATCTAATATTTTAAATTTGACATTACGTATGGGTTCTTCGCATAAAGGACCTTCTCTGGTACCCCATTGAAAACCTTGCACTATGGAATCTTTAACAGATGTCAATAAGTTCTTATCTACTTCAGAGGGTAAGGTATCATCAACCAAGATATTTGGTCCCGTATTGTCCGGACCAAAAGCCCATATAGAACGCGCAGCTAATAGATCCCAATCGTAATTAACTTGGAAAAATTCACCCAATTTTTTCTTATTCCAATTTATCGATACCACTTCATTTTCAATATCTTCTGCCAAACCCTTTTCCAAAGGCTCAGCAATCATGGTAATTTTATTCTTCTTATTAGGAGTTTCAGCAAAACATTTTAAAGAACTGGTCTCCACTACAGTTTCACAAAAAGCCACTACAGGATCGGCCACTTTAATGTCAATTTCAGAATACATTTTACGCAAATCATGCATAACACAATCCAAATAAAGTTCTCCAGTACCCAAAATAACATGTTCACCAGATTCTTCTACACGAGTGGATAGTAAAGGATAAGATTTGTTAACTTTACGTAAACCATCCAACATTTTAGGCAATTCCGAAGGATTGACTGGTTCTACAGCAATTTTTATAATACTTTGAGTATTAAATTTTAAAGGTCTAAATATATATAGATCTTCTGTGGCTTTAACATCCACTATAGTGGATGTCTTGACTATGCACTGATCTATACCCTCAATTAATACCCAATTACCAGCTGGTACACGATTTAATTCTACTTTATAACGAGCTTCATAAACCCACAAACGTCCTACTTGCAATATACGAGAATCTTCTTCATCTTGTAGGGTATAATTTTCACCCAAAACACGTACTTCTTGACCGGCATATAATGTACCGGATACTACACGAGCCAAAACCTGGAAAAACGTACAATCATCGGTGGGATACATTTTCGAACTGTGAACCATAAGAGAACCATTTTGATTGCAATCAATCATATCTTGATACATATCACCCTCCTTGGGTCCCGTATATATATGATCAACTTTAGATTTAGCATTATCTAAGGGTGAACGTATGTGCTCCACACACATATTGACAAAACCACTAAAATCACCCAAGAAACGATTGCAAACTAAACGCAGCAAAGGACGTATATTTGATTTCATTTCCTCTTTTGTTATACGTATATTCAACTCAGCCAAGGTGTCGGCTAAGGTGGTATCAACATCACCCACTACCTGGGCAATAACTTTGTACATAGGCTCTAAAATGAATTCAACAAAACTACGTTGAGCCGAATTGTGTGGAGGCTTTTTGGTAAATTTACGTCTAAAACATAAGATTTTAATATAATTTTTTATATTTTTTATAACTTAAGATCAAGTACTTACGATTTACTATGGAAATACATATCGCCCCATAGTCTCTTAGAAAACTCTACATAATTAACACCTTCATAGGTATCTGCATACAATTTAGCAAAGGATTTTAAAGTAAAACAAAAGCCATATAAAGAACTGGCAAAGCATACATTGCCCAAAATAGGTGAAACCAAAGTTGTTTCCTCAGCATTACCATAAGTACTCAGTAAACTATTTACCTCTTCTACAATGTGTTTTAGTTTGAAATAAGCATCTTGGGGTGGCAATTTCAATTCCAAGATTAGACGATCAATCTTAAATTAAAAACAAACTATTAAAAATGAATTTTGAAAAATAAATGCAAATAATAAATTACCTTATTGATACACAACGTTATAGCCATTTTCTCTTGCACCGCATGCTTCAATAATCTCTCCGTATTTAGCATAACACCCTCGGCAGCATCAACAAATACCACAACACCATCACACATACGCATAGCGGCAGTAATCTCATCCGAAAAGTTTACATGACCCGGTGTATCAAAAATATTCATTAAATAACTTTTCTGTTTCACATCCTGCAGCACCAAAGTTACCGGCGTAGCTTTAATACTAACACCACGTTCTTGTTCCGTAAATAAAGTGTCAGTATAACGTAGAGAACGTTCTTCATTGGTTTCAAATTGCGGGTGAGTCTGGCGTATAAGACAATCAACAAATGTAGTTTTGCCATGATGTAAATGACCAATTAAGGCGACATTACGTATAAGCGGTGGTGTATCCATAAGATCAGCCATAAATTCCATATTATATGTAGTTTCCGGCAATTCTTGTTCTTTAATTTGAAATTTCAATTTCTTGACGGGTTCTATTAAAGGTTTATCCAAAGGTTGAGCATCCTCTTCTTGTACAATGGTCTCAACATCGGGACCATACACTTCAACAGCTGTGGGATAATAACGTTTATCTTCATGTAACACCACAGCAGTGACTTCTTTATCCTCATCTTCAATATGATCTTCTTCCTCATCCATGGCTTCCTCCTAAAGGAAATAGGAAACTATAAAAACAAGTCCGAAATGTAAAACTTTTCAATACTTACATCATGATCATCTTGTTGATCCTGTTGACCATAAATACTTTGGTCATCATCTTCATCACTGTCCAAATCGGGACCTATATAGTTGCCAAATTCATCATACAAATCGGAATCCATAATTAATTACTTTTGTTTTATTTATAACTAAAAAGAGAAAACATCGATAAACGTTTGCACATGTTTACTTAATTTTTTAAGGATTTTATTAAAATATTTGCATTAATGTAACTCTAATGTTACTTTTAGTTGTTTTTATTATGTATTGGTTTATTATTTATTAACTTCTTACTAATATTTACCAGTTTTTAATATATTTTTATTAAAAAACGCGTTGCAAAATTGTATCAACAAACCAAATTTGTCTGTCAATTTATGCCGGCCGCTGGGTATGTTCAGTGTATAACTAGTGTTGTAGAATGTGAGATTAGGCATAGCAGTGTTGGTTAACGTTTCTTTTCATTAATTGTTATAGGGCAAGTAAAAATTAATGTTTTATATGGGAAAAATCTTATTTGGAATAAAATGTTTTGATTTTATGAAATGTATCTTTGCAACTTATTCAACATTTTAAATTCGATTTCCACAAAAAATACTTTTTGGTGTAAATAAAAACTTATGTAACACAAAAACTATATAGTTTATTAAACGATTTATCAAAGATAAAAACTTCTAAATAAATTTTTAATTGTACCAGATTATTTAAGAGATAAAAATTTATATCCTCTAATATATTTTACTAAAAATAAAAATATTCATCTACTTAAATTTTTCTTATATTATAAATTAATAAAATATTCTAAATAGAAATAAATTATAATTTGAAAAATTTAATATAAAATTTAATCATATGTTGTATTTCAAAGAATAAAATCATTGAATGTATATATTAATCGTAATTGAAATTTTATTTTAAAAATTTCTAATGTAAAATTTTAATTTAATTTGTTAGAATACATGAATTTTCAGTATAATTAAAATGTTTGAAAGAGAAACGAAATTTTGAAATTTCATTTGAAAAATGTTTTCTGAAACAGTATGGAAAATAATAGTTTGCTTTGTGGACTTAAAATCAATTTTTTAGATTTAACTCTGAATAATTTACATTGAAAGCAAAATATTAAAATAAAAATTATTTTTAATATTTTTGTATTTTTAAATTTTTTGTTTATATAAGTAAAATATGATCGCATTATATTACCAAAATAGTTCCAATTTATTTATTTATTTTTTTTTATTAAAAAAAGCTTTTAAAAAGTCGTAATTTATAAATTTCGTTTTGTTACTTTTTAAATAGTGATCTCTTTATCGCTTTTTTATTATTGAGAATTATGACATTATTGTAGTTTCTATATTTAAAATAAATAATTCTAAATACTTAAGAACAAAATTGGACAACTAGACAATATTCTTCACTTATAAAACTTTTAAAAGCATACATAAAAATTATATCATTCTTGAAATAATCTAGAATACATAGTATATATGTAAGTACACACATAAATTAGTTTAAGATGTTTAATTTTTAAGAAAAACCAACATATTATGGATTTATTACAAATTATTATCCATAATTACATTATAAATTCATATACAATTGAAAAATTTCCATAATTTACTTTCACATACACTTAAACCTTTTTATGTTTTCCCAATTTATTCATTTTTGTTTTAACAAGAATACAAACTTTCTCTTTTTGAAAATTTATTACTCCAATTATTTTATGTGCTAATTTTTCACACAGTTTTCAAATAATAGGACTTTCCCAATCAATTTCATTATATTATTGTCCCATTCGAGTTCTAATAATAAAGAAAATTCCAAAAAATCCCATACTACTGGAATTAATTCTCATTAGCTGCATCCAAAACATACCACCCACTAGGAATAATGCATAAGATATTAAAAAATATACATACCTGTAGACGATTTTTTTTGAAAAATTATAATAAAAATAAATTACTTTGCTTGCACAGTTTCGTAATGTCAAAGGGCAGAAGACAGGAGCAGGTAAAAAGGTACTTATCTTTTAATTTAAAATTGTCTAAACAAATGGAAAACCCCTTTTTACAATGAAAGGCATTAAGTAAATAACAATAGCGGCTTTGGCTTTAAAACGAGACAGGTAAATGTGTCTTTAGAAAAAAATAATCACAAGTATTTAAAGCAAGAGACCAGCAGCCAACCTCAACAGTTAACGTTTCACACTCTCAACAAAATGACATCGAGGATTTTTATCATATTTCTCATAATTACAGTGGTCGACTGTTTAAACTATGGCAGGGTAACACGTCAGTTTTTCAATACAGTAGCTAAAAATAAAACAGAGAATGTTAAGTTATCATTAGGAAGCATGAGTAATATGGTGGAAACGAGACAACATCCTTATATTTTATTTAAAACTCGAGGAGAATTCATTAAAATGGCAGAAACCTATATAAAAAATCAAAAACCTTATAATTACAAACAATACAAACCGTATAATCCTTCCAAGACAACGTTTATTTATAACAAAAATTACGTTAATAATATATTAAATTCACTTAATTTGCTACAACCGTTAAAAAATGAAACTGAAAATAATGAAACTCAGATTGTAAGCAGTACCACTGAATCTATATTTGTCTCAACTACGGAGAATTCATATGTAACGGAAAATGTTACCCTGTCCAATGTACATACTTCAACAACCGAGGGAATTAAACCGCAGAATACTGATCTTACAACTACAGAATCTTCTATTAAAGAAACAACAAATAATTTTGAAAGTACAACTGTAAACAGTAATGAAATGTTTGGTGCCACAGAACAAAGCACAAATTTATCTCTCGATAATTCTAATAACACCACAATAATACCTATTGTTGAAGAGATTACAACGGAAAAAGTTCCACTTGATAATAGTGATTTAAGTACTACAGAATCTTCAATTGGAGAGACTACAGAAATCTTTGGAACAACAACCAACGAAGTATTTGATTCAACTACCACTAAGTCAATCGATAATTTGGATTCCACAACATCGTCTTTTGTTGAAGAAATGACAACTGAAAGTTTAAATCCTCCACCAACCAGTACAACCGAAATATTACCAGAAATTTCAACAGAGAGTTTTGCAGATAGTACCACACAAAATTCCACTGATTTAGAAAGTACAACAACAAATTTTGTAGAGACTACAGAAGCATCAACTGAATTAGGAACTACAACCATCACAACATTTATACCCGAAACTTCTACAACTAAGGCAGTAATTGATATGGGTAATGAAACCACAACAGAGATTTATGATAGTACCACCTCCTCTTTGGATGGTTTAGAAAACTCTACACAAAATTATATAGAAACTACAGAAGCATCAACTTCAACAACAATTGAAACAACTACCATTTTCAATTTATACAATACGGACTCCACAATAATAGTCCAGTCCCCCGAAAAATCTACAACCGAAGAAAATTTCAATTCAATATCAACAGAATCAGCTGAAACAACAACGAAAGTATATGAAATAACAACAACTATGATTCCAATGGAATATACAACAGAAGGCCAAACGGAAGAAATTTTAACAACAGAAACTTTAAATGAATTAGCAATTCCCAATGAATCGACAACACTTTTAGAATCTACAACTGAAGAAAGTTCTAATTTAGATTCAACAACTGAAGTATATGAGAGAACTACAATTACGAATCCTATGAATACTGCAACGGAACAACAAATAGAAAATTTATCCACAACGGAAACATCAAATGAAACTACAATGCTGCCAGAATTGACCACTTTTGCACCATCAATTGAAACAACAACACATTTTAATACAATAACAGACGTAATTCCTGATTCCACTACTGATCCAACAATAATTTCTCAATCAACTACTGTATTGCCTGAAGAAATTACAACTGAAAACCTTAAAGAACTAACAACGGAATCCATGTCAGCTATATTACAGACCACAACGGAAAATATAAACGATTTATTAACAACAAGTACTGCCGAAGAAACAACTGAAGATGCAAAGGATTCCACAACGGAAACTGCATTGGATGTAGAGCAAACTACAATTACAGAAGCACCAAAATTGATTCAAGATGATACAACTGAAGGGGAAAGTATACAAACAATTGAAACCACTACAATAATCCCGGATATTTCAGACATTTCAAATATTAACGAATCTCTTGAAGAAAGTACAACACCACAAACAATTAAAACAACTTTCCCAACTACAGATTCCTTAGAAATTTCAACAACCAATGAAACATCTACTGAGTTTCTAAGAGAAACATTAGGAGAATTTAGAACAAATATTAACAAATTTGAAAACGAATTAGCAATTGAAATACCAAGTGTAACCACTGCTGATAAATCGGAGTTATACACCCAAGAAAATAACAATGAATTAAATACTCATTTACATAACTCTACTAAGATATTAAGCTCAAATTCGAAAGAATCAGAAGATAAAGTTAATTTATCAGCAAACATAATCACTGAACTTTCCGAACAATATTCTGAAAATCATCAAAACGAAAGATCAAATCGAAAAGCAAAAACATTTACATACGCCACAGATGTAATGCCATCCTTAGGTGATTTTGATTAATTTAATTGTTGTAAATTTGTTTAGTTATAAGGACGTAGTTTTAATATTAAACTAAATAATTTATACTAAGTTAAAATAGTATTTAAGAAACAAATAAAATTAAATAAAATAAAAATAATAATAAATAAAATATAAAAAAACTAAAAAACTCCCAAATAAAAAATTAATTAAATTAAAATTAATATGTCTTAATTGACAATAATCAAACAATATAAATTTAATGTTGTAGTCGGTGTTTCAAGAAAATATACTAGTTTTTTAAAAACCTTTTGCCCAGTAAAACATATGTATCAAAAAAACTAAAGTTTTGAGTTTGAACAAAAAGTCGACTTTTCGATTTTTCGCGTTTTTTAAATTTGTATATGCTCGATTTTTTTACTTCTCGACTTTTATTAATTCTCTTTTCAACTATTTTCAATTTTTTTTGTTATCGACTTTTCGATTTATACGGTTATTTTCAACTTTTTCCGACCTTATTATACTATTTTTGACTTTTCGACTTTTTCTGACTATTATCGACTTTATTCCGACTATTTTCGACTTTTTCCGACTATTTACAACTTTTTACGAATGTAGTTTGTCATGGCGAAAAAAACTTTATCAGCTATTTATGTAGACGCTTTATTAAATTCGCCTTAACGAGATTATGGTAAATTACTGAATTCGCGCCATTCTGTACATGTTATGTCGCCACCCTTTTTTAACTGAATTTTCGTTTTTTTCCGACTATTTTCAACTTTTTCCGTCTTTAACGATTTTTTTTAATATTTGTGAATTTTTCTGACTTTTTAATTTTTTTCCGACAATTTTCGACTTTTTCCGTTTTAACGATTTTTTTTAATCTTTTCGAATTTTTCTGACTTTTCGATTTTTCCGACTATTTTTGACTTTTTCCGTCTTAATGATTTTTTTTTTTTTATATTTTCGAATTTTTCTGACTTCGATTTTTTCCGACAATTTTCCAAATTTTTCTGATTGCTTTCGACTTTTTGATTTTTTTCGACTATAATCGACTTTTCAACAAGAAATTCGATTTCTCGACAATTTTCAAACCAAATAGTCGATTTCTACTTTTCGAATTGTCGATTATTCAAAAGTTGATTATTAAATGTCATATTTTTTGATTTCTTTGTTAAAATATGTTTTAAACAATTAAACAGAAAAAAGGAAAAGTATTAAATAGAAATAAAACTACAAATAAAAAAGTTAACGAAATTAGCTTCAAGATTTGCAACAAGTCTATCTTTATGAGCAGAGAATAAATATTTGATTTTTTTACACTTTCGAATTTTTAAGATTTTTTTGTTTTAAATATCTTTTTTGTTTTAAATATCTTTTCGCAATTTTTTATAAAATTTAATCCCCTTATTTCCTAAATCCCTTCACCGCACTTTGAACAAATTTCCATAAAAATATTTGAAAAACAAAAACATTTTACATGAAAATTTTTTTAAAGTGATGAGAAGTGTTTTAAATTTTTTCCGAAAATAGGTCCTAAAATCTCCATAACTGTTGACCGTTTAAAAAAGCAATGTGAGAAAGACTTAAGGATAATTTTAATAAGAATTTGTTGACATATATTTTTGAATCAGATGAGTTGTTTTCGAAATATTCTATATATAATGCATCCTGCTTAATTTTGCAAATAGCGATTTATCGCAAGATCTAGAGTTAATTCGGAAAAAGTAGATTAAAGGCTTATTGCTTATGAATATCGTTTATCCTTTGCTAAATTGTCTCAGAAGGTCGTAAATAATCTAAATTATTTAAAGCTTTCACGATTTTAATTACTTGCAGCTGTTTTTTCGACCACTATGAATTACCACACTTATAAAATGGAAATCCATGGTCATGCGATGGACTTTCCTGAAGATATGAGAAAAAGTGGTTAGTGATAGATATAATTGGTTTTGGAATTCGGTAGTATGTTTAACTATACATTTTGACAATATGAATACAAAGTAGTTTCAGCTACACCTAGAGATCCTTAAGTTTCAGAAATATAAAATATTGTCTATTATATCTGCATCCTTACAAACGAAGATTCAAATATAAAAAAATTTATTTGTATGAATTTCTTAGGCAAATACATTTTTCATATGCCTGTAACCATAGATTATTGACATAGATATAAAGCTTAAAAAAAACCTCAATTTAAAAAAATTACCCAAAAAGGCACACGCACTACAATTGTTTTTGTTTTCAATGAAATTTGTTACTAGCACATTCTTAGACTTATGTTTTTTTGACAATCAACTTAGGTTTTTGACAACTGAACTTCATATCTATGTTATAATCTATGCCTGTAACTTCAAATTTATATAAATGCATTTTAAAACATTTACATCAATATTTTCAGCGGTAAAAAAACTGTAATAGTTAAGGACTTTTAAAACAAATGACACACAGTGTAAATATAATAACTTTATTTTTGTTTGAGTTGGCAACAATGCTAACATATGATTCGTAATATACTGAACATACTCCATAATAATACCAAAACAAACATGTGCACATGTACATGATTTGTATTTTGTTTATTTTTATTTTCAATAAAAAGTTATAAATATTTAATATGAGTTTGGCTAAATTAAAAGCCAAAGAATCCAAAGGCAAACAAAAGCCGCTGCCAAAATTAAAAGCTATATTAGCAAATCCCAACAAAACAAAATGGTAAGCAAAGATCAACATACACAGCTAACAATATTAAATTTAATGTATCTTACCTTTAGTCCAATTTTAGATGATTCGGAAATGGAGTATCTAAAAGCTCTAATAAAAACTGCCATATCAGAAAGTAAGCTAGAGCCTAGAAAATTTGCCACCCAGAAAGGTATATGTTTGGGCTTGGAAAGTTCATTGCGCAAAATAAACAATCAATCAAGCAGTTGTGTTTTCATATCGCTAAGCATTAAACCCAATTATTTAGTTGGTTTAATAGCCAGAAATGCAGAAATTAAAGATGAAACTCAACCGGTATATGCTCAACCGAAGTTGGAATGTTTTATAGAAGAATTGTTTGGCATAAAAGCTTTGTGTATGGTGTTGCCAAAGAATGTAATGGCAATTAGTGAAGATCTAAACAAATGGATAGAGAAACGTAGGAAACCAGCAAAAGTTAAAAAAGAAGTAATAGAAAAAATAAAAACCATAAAAAAGAAAATTAAAAAGCCAAAATCAGAAGAACCTAAAGAAATAATTAAAATAGAAAATGAAGAGAAAAAGGATCAAAAGCCTGAGGAAAAAACTTGGTCTGGTGATTTCATATCGTTTGGTAAAGATAGTCAAGGACAAATGAATAACTTAAAGTTGGATGGCGATGAAGCAGTGGATGCTTTGTCAGAAATAATGGATAAAATACCGGTAGCAAATGTAGCAAAAACTAAACAAGAAGTGAAATATGAACCTATGGAAGTGGATAGCGATAAAGATAGTAGGGAGAAAAATATGTTTGAAGAAGGTGAAAATTCAGATAACTCTGATGAATTTCTGGGTGATTATAAGGCTCTGACGGTGCACAAAATAAAAGGTAATCCAAATAAAAAAACGAAAAAGAAACGTAAAAAGAATAAAAAGAAAAATTCAGCAAAATAATTTATAAAATTGTTATTTTTAAAAAGAATAAACAAGAGAAATGCTGTAATCTTCATTTATACAGAATTAATAGTTCTAAAAATTTAATTGGGTTATTATAGAACTATTTACATTTTTTAATGAGCTTTTTAAAATATTGAAATATAAATTTTTGATTTGGGAAAATTTGTTTGGGAAAATATATTTATTATGTTTGTATGTTTTTCTTAAATGTTTGTTACAAATTGCAGCCTTTAGAACTCTTTAGTCTGAAGATTTAGGCAATCCCCACTTGGTAACAGTACGAGTTGCTGTTTTTAAATCTTTGTTTTTAAAATTATATTTTAAAACGCCATTTCTTTTTGAAATATTATTATATTTTTTTTATTAAGCTATAATTGAAGTTTTAAATTTTTAATGATCTGATACAGACGATGATTTGAATGCATTAGCACCCGAATAATTTTCTACCAATAAACTTTTATAACGTCTCAGATTTACACTATAACCTTCTTCACGCTCTGAAGCAGAAAGAATAACCACACGGGAGACAACCAAATGAGATGGGTTTTGTTGGCTAAAACCACGTATGACATCGATTTCATCTCCTTCATTAAGCTAAAAATAAAATAAAAATATTTTAATAAAAACTGTCTAGTTTTGTTAATTTTTGAAAATCCACCTGCACACTTTTCTTGCTCAACTTTTTGCCATTAACACGTATTCTACTTTCATAAAATATATTTTCTATTTTGCTAAAAATATAAAATGGATATTTTTTATTATAAAAAAATATATATTATATACAAATCTGTTTACTTACTTCCTCGCTATACCCAGACCAGCTTTTAGTAATAAATCAGCTCTTAATGAGTTTACTTTTGATTTTATCACTTTTGAATCTCTTTCATCTTTAAATTCTACATCTTCCTCATCTTCGCTGTCGGTTTCTGTATCTTGTGTTCCAGACTTACGTTTGTATTTCTCCAAACGAGAAGAAATAAAAATATTTCTACTTGATGTTTGGAAAGGTAGTTGTGTTGGATTTTGTGTCAGTTCTTTTGTAACACACCATTGTTTTACTGGCGTTGTTGCTTGTTTAGCATATGAAGTTAATATAATTCGTGGTAATTGTCTTAAATTATTAAGTCTTAACATTTTTATTGTTCTAAAATTACGGATTAAAATCAAAAGTTAAAAAAAAACTATTCTATTGTTGTGTAAACTTAACCTAAAAGTAGCGGTGACAGCGGCATTTAAATCAGCTGTGAATTATTTGATGCACAGTGGGTTAGGAAATGAAACATTTTTTTGTTATTATAGAAAAAGTAACATCCTAGGAAAAATTACATTTAATTCAGCCTTCAAACACAGTAATTTTTCTAGCCGCAATTCTGACTTTATGGACTAGAGTAGTAAAGAGAATTTAAAAGCTTAGTATTCTCTTCTCCTCTCTCCCGTATAAAATCAGAAAAATTGCTCTGTGTGAACATGGGCTAACTTTGTAAATACTTGTTTAAATTTTCGAAGTTTTTTAAACAGTTTAAGGAAGTTATTCTAGAACACAAGTAATTTGTTTTCAGAAGTGATGTAGAAGTCAAACAGAATTAGTTCTTAAACACTAGTTCACAAAAACATTTCTTGAAACAAATTTAGAATCACCATAAAGTACTACTCCATTAGTGTCAGAATTGGTTGTGATTTTTTGAGGACATTATTAATGAATCTGAAGTGGTTCTGATTGTATTAGTTCTAAAACTAATTAAACATGTTCTAAATTTTTTCCTGGGACCCAGAAAAATGTATTAGTATTACAAATAGTTATTTCGGCGTTACGGCCAATGATTTTTGTTTGAAATTGTCACGTCCAGAACTAGTTATGTGGAAGTGTTACCGGCTAGTCATTGTATGGAACGGATCTGGAACCAGTTATTTAAATTGTTTGAAACTGTCACTTTGCGAACTAGTTCTATAGAAGCTTTTGGGAATGTTTTCATAATCTGTTTTTTTATTTCTTATTCTAATGGACTATTTCCTAAAAGGACACAATTTAATTTTTGAAAATTTGTATACAAGTATCGCTTAAATATTTCAAAAGAAAATTGTGCCATTCTTGAATGATAGAAATATCGTTCTAGTTAACCAAATTGGCTTTCGTTTAAATTATGGAACCATAGAACAAGTGAATCGTCTATCTGGAGAGATAAGGAAATGTTTTGAATTAAAGAAGTATTGTTCAGCTATATTTTTAGACATCTCACAAGTTTTCGACAAAGTTTGGCCTAATATATAAAATTAAATGTTTACTACCACCACGTACCCACAAACTGCTGGAGTCTTGTTTATCTGACCGATTATTTAGAGTAAAATGTAACGAATTTGTAACGAAAAAATTTGAAATAAAGCAGGTGTACCACTTTGAAGTGCTCTTGGACCTACCTGTACTTAATTTACACTTTTGATTTACCAGTGAGCGTTGGACTGACTGTTTTCACATTTGCTGATGATAC